>JAKRSK010012682.1:359594-567094 GCA_029891615.1 Natrix natrix natrix | reverse complement strand
TTTGATGCTTTTTTGGCCCATTTTTTCGGCTTTTTTCGGCCTGTTTTCGAAGCTTTTCTTGGCCTGTTTCTGAGGCCTTTTTCAGCTCATTTTTGTAGCTTTTTTTCGGTCTGTTTTTTCAAAAAAAAAAATGGGCTGAAAAAAGCCTCCAAAACGCACTGTACAGTAGAAGCCATTTTATGGCAGTACAATAGAAGCCATTTTAAGGCACAACAGGCTGTATCGTAACAGAACACAGACCCCGAGGGCTGTTAGGGGTATCTTACTCCCACAGTATTTGTTTCCAGAGAGCAGGTCATCCGTGAACCAAGTTTAGTTGAAATTGCTGGAGGTGTTCCAGAGTTATGCTGGAACACACACATGTTTATATATATATATATATATAGGTTAACCTATCTGCCTAAACTATCCTTTGGTTTGAAAGGAAATGCATAATTAGAACAACAGCCTGACTCTATGCTTCACTGAATCTTATTGTAGAGAAGATTATGGCTCCTTTATGACTTGTGGACTTCAACTCCCAGAATTCCTGAGCCAACCAGGAGTTGATTGGCTGGCAGCTAAAAGTCCACAGGTCGGAAAAGAGGCCATCGTTTCCCATCCCTGTCATAACCGTCATCTTCTTTTAATGACCCCATAATCCCTTGAGGGGTGGAGTCTGGGCAGCTGAGTGTTTACTGGCCCGACGCCCTTCCCTGTCGCCAATACAGAGTTTTTGTTTGGCAGATCTATTCTCATTGTGCCCAGAGAGAGAAATATCTGCCTCTACCTAGGCTCAAACTCACAGGCTCCTGATTGTGAGGTGAGAGCTCCACCTCTAGGCCATCATACCTCTCATCCCTATCATAGATGGACCGGGGATATTAAGCCTCTTGTTGATCCAAGAAAATTCACGGCTGCCATTATATCCTTTGGTCTCCTGTCCATCTAAAAGCACCCGGCCGTGCCACACACACACACACACACACCTGACAGCTTGGTGATTTGCTCGTGCTGATCCTGCAGGGTCGCACTGATGCTGGCACTGAACTTGGTGATCACGGCCATGTTGGCGGCCAGGCAATCCATCTCGTCTTCCATCTTCTTGAAGTCGTTCTTCATCTTGCGGATTGTGTCTAGCGGGAAGGGAGGAGAAGCAAAAGGAGTAACGGAATGACAGAGTGGGAAGGTACCTTGGAGGTCTTCCAGTCCAGCCCCCTGCTCAAGCAGGAGACCCTGTACCATTTCAGACAGGCGGCTGTCCAGCCCCTTCTTAAAAACCTCCAGTGATGCATCATTCATAACTTCTGAAGGCAAGCTGTTTAATTGCCCTTTCTCCTTACTTCTATGTTGCTTCTGCCCTTGATTAGTATCCATCCATTACTTATTGTTCTGTTCTCAGCTGCTTTGAAGACTAGGTATACTTTTGTACTACTTAGTGCAGAGGTGTCCAAACTTGGGAAGCTTAAGACTTGTGGACTTCAACTCCCAGGATTCCCCAGCCAGCATGGCTGGCTGGGGAATTCTGGGAGTTGAAGTCCACAAGTCTTAAGCTTCCCAAGTTTGGACACCCCTGACTTAGTGAACTGGAGTGAAAGGGGCTGAACACCATGTGCAATCTACAGCCGGGGTCACCAACCTTTCGGACCCCAGGGACCACTAGATTCATAATTTTAAACCACTAATATGGTCTGCCTAATGACCAGCTGGGTGGGTGGGGCTAGGCGGTCATGTGACTGGATGGGCGTGGCAAAACTCAATGTCACTCACATTGAGGGGTGCCTCACCGGCCTCTCCTCAACCTTCCCCTCCCAGCCACTCCTCGCCTGCCCGCCCGGGCTCCTTAGGGCCCCAACAGGAAGCAGTTTATTTATTTATTTATTTATTTATTTATTACTTGAACTTATTAGTCGCCCCCTCTCCCCACAGGGACTCGGGGCGACGTACAAAAGTATTATATAGCGTACAGAGAAGGTAAAAATAAATAAATAAGTTACAATACCTAAAAAAGTTAAAACCCCAGTGAAATTAACCCTTAAAAACTAAAATTACCAATTAAAAATGCCCTGGGCTGGAGAGGTTGTAGTATTATGCCAGGTCAGCTAGTCGAAACAGGTAGGTTTTCAGCTTCATACGGAAGGAGCGAAGGTCGGTTGTTGTCCTGATGTCTGGGGGGAGGTCATTCCAAAGGGTGGGGCCCACTACAGAGAAGGCCCTACTCCTGGGCGCCGCCCTCTGGCACTCTCTGGAGGACGGCACCCGGAGTAGTCCCTCTCTGTGTGAGCGGACGGGTCGCAGGGATGTATGGGGCAGGACGCGATCCTGCAGGTAACTAGGCCCTGTGCCATGGAGCGCTTTGAAGGTGGTAACCAGCACCTTGAAGCGCACCCGGTAGGCCACAGGAAGCCAGTGCAGCTCGCGCAGGAGAGGTGTTACATGGGAGTACCTAGTCCTCCCCATAATCACCCGCGCGGCCGCATTCTGGACCAACTGCAATCTCCGAGTGCATCTCAAGGGAAGCCCCATGTAGAGAGCATTGCAGTAGTCCAGGCAAGACGTCACCAGCGCATGGGTGACTGTGCGTAAGGCATCCCGGTCCAATAAGGGGCACAATTGGCGCACCAGGCGAACCTGGTGGAACGCCCCCCTCGCCCCGGCTGTTACATGGTCATCCATGGACAGCCGGGCATCCAGGAGGACGCCCAAATTGCGCGCCCGCTCCATGGGGGCCAGTTGCTCGCCCCCGATGGCCAGAGATGGAAGCAACTGGTTGAACCGGGGAGCCGGAAGCCACAGCCACTCTGTCTTGGAGGGGTTGAGCCTGAGCCTGTTGTCATCCATCCAGACCCGTACGGCTTCCAGACACCGGGACATCACTTCAACAGCCTCGTTGGGGTGGTTTGGGGTGGAAATGTACAGCTGAGTGTCATCAGCGTACAGATGGTATCTCACCCCAAAACCACGGATGATCTCACCCAGCGGCTTCATATATATGTTGAACAGGAGAGGCAAGAGGATCGACCCCTGTGGGACCCCACAGATAAGGGGCCTCGCGGTCGACCTCTCCTCTCCTGCCAACACACATTGCGTCCGGCCAGAGAGGTAGGAGTGGAACCACCGTAGCACGGTGCCTCCAACCCCCAACCCCTCCAGACGGCGCAATAGGATACCATGGTCGATGGTATCGAAGGCCGCCGAGAGGTCTAATAGGACAAGGATGGAGGAACAACCCCCATCCTTTGCCCTCCAGAGATCATCCACCAACGCGACCAAGGCTGTCTCCGTGCTGTGACCGGGTCGGAAGCCGGACTGGCGCGGGTCTAGATAATCAGCTTCCTCCAGGTGGCGCGGAAACTGCTGAGCCACCACACTCTCAACAACCTTCGCTAAGAAAGGAAGGTTGGAGACAGGACGGTAATTTGCTAGCTCCGTTGGGTCCAGAGAAGGCTTCTTGAGCAGGGGCCTCACCACCGCCTCTTTCAAGGCGGTTGGTAAAAGGCCCTCACCCAGCGAAGCATTCACCAGCCCCAGTAGCCAGCCTCGTGAGCCCTCCCAGGAGGCCAGTACCAACCAGGAGGGACACGGGTCCAATAAACATGTGGTGGCTAGCAGTCGCCCGCGCAACCTGTCCAAATCTTCGGTGACAACAGGGTCAAACTCCTCCCAGCATGGTCTCTCAAGACTAGCCTCGGACGTCCCCACTGGAGCACTGAGGTGGGTCCATCCCCTTCGGATCTGATCGATTTTATCCTGCAGGAACTCTCCAAATTCCTCTGCCCGGCCCAGCAGTTGCTGGAGCTAAGCAGCCACCACGAGAATGAATTAGCAAAACAGCTCAGTTCAAATTGGATCTGACTACCAGTTCTGTGGGCGTGGCTTGGTGGGCATGGCACGGGAAGGATACTGCAAAATCCCCATTCCCTACGCACCCCACTAACCTGCTTTCCAGCTACGTTCTCCTCTTCCGGGCAACCAAAGAATTATCAGCTGGAAGGTTGGGGGGGCAGCCTATTTCCCGGTTCCGAACTACTCAAAATTTCTGCTACCGGTTCTCTAGAAGCTGTCAGAACTGGCTTTAATGCCACCTCCGGTTGGAAGGCTGAGCCAATCTTGAGCCGGTCAGGATCGAACTGCCGGCAATGAGCAGAATTAGCCTGCAACACTGCATTCTAACCACTGTGCTGCCACTAAATGCTCATGATAAGGCAGGACAGTAGAGACATATTTCAGTAGGCTTTTTTTCCCTCCGTACAGAATATGTCCCAAAGCATTGAAGCCACTACAAAGAGGGCTGCAATCTTACCCAACAGAGCGCGCACAGCTTTACTACGTGAGACAACCCAGGAGCAATAACAGCAAACAGAGGCCTGTAATAGTGTTTTTATCTACAAAAGAATATGTACTATATATACACATACTACAGGCAGAGGTCAAACAATCAGCAATTACAGCAGGGGGAAAAACACACAGAGACAGACACACCCTGACAGTGCCGCTTCTACAGGCTCTTAAAGGGATAACAGCCCAAAACCTTGCTGACTCATTGACATCATTGCATCAGCTGGTCAGCTCTCAAATCACTACCCTGACAAGCGAGTCCCCTTCCTCAAATTACCTGTGGCAGAAATGAACTTGTTGTAATTCTCATAGACCAAGGTCTGCATGTCGCTATCCAGCGCTCGGATCTGCTTCACCATGTCTGTCTCACAGTCCATCAGCTGAGCCAAGGGGCATTCCTTCCGCAGCTGGTAGAAGGGAAAAAGTGATGTTTGCTGGTGGCCGCAGAAAATAGCTTTGCTTGATTCTTTTGTCTTCCTTGCAAGATCAAGAGATTGGCAGAGAAAGGCCCGGAGGCCGAATCCCAGTCAACATCTCCAGAGAGGGAGGGGCTCATTAGGGAAGACTTAAGACTCTGATGTGTGGTTTTTTGAGTTTTTTTGCAATAGAACTTAAGACTTATATATCACAATGCTTCACAGCACTCTCTAAGCGGTTTACAGAGTCAGCCTCTTGCTCCCAACAATCTGGCAGGATTGAACTTTAGGCTGTGGGGCAGAGTCAATACTGCAATCTACCTAATGTGCTACTCCAGCAAGAATAGCAATAGCATTTATATCCCGCTTCACAGTGCTTTCCAGCCCCCTCTAAGTGGTTTACAGAATCAGCCTCTTGCCCCCCAACAATCTGGGTCCTCATTTTACCCACCTTGGAAGGATGGAAGGCTGGGTCAATCTTGAGCTGGACAGGATCGAACTGCTGGCAGTTGACATTTAACCCTGCATTTTAACCACTAAGCCACCACCGCTCTGATTTTATAGCTCCCACCACATTAACTCCAAAGTCCAAACTTTAAAGCATGGAATAATAGGAGGAGGTCTTCTAGTCCAGTCCCCTACTCAAGACCTAGACCATTCTGTCCAGTCTCTTCTTAAAAACCTCCAGGGACGGAGCACCCACAACTTCTGGTGGCAAGCCGTTCCACTGGCTACTTGTTCTTACTGTCAGGAAGTTTCTTTCTTTCATTCCACGTTGCTTCTCTCCTTAATGAAGTTTCCATTCGTTGTTTCTTCGCCTGCCTTCAGGTGCTTTGGAGAAGGGGTTAAAACCCTCTCCCCACGCCCGCCAGATTGTGCTGTCAATATAAAGATTTCCTCTCTACCTGGCACCACTCGCTGTTTTGAACCCAGGGCCCACCAGGACGGATGGAGGGTAGCTTCCATACCATCCTCCAGCCTCCTCCGGCTAAGACACTGAGCTCGATGCTCAGAAAGGTTCGGCGGTTCTAGTACAGGTCTCCTGCATACGCAGGGGGTTGGACTAGATGACCTCCAAGGTCCCTTCCAACTCTGTTACTGTTTACTTCCTCCAAGGACCAAGACTGGAGAATTACAAGAAGGAACTGGACAACTGGAGGGAATAAGAACTCCTGTCTTTGGGATGGACTAGATGACCTCCTGGGGTACCTTCTAGCCTTAGGATTCTATGGCCAAAATGGACCATGGGGGTTGTATTCCACCCTGGAGCAGGGGTCTCCAACCTTGACAACTTTAAGCTTGGTTGACTTCGACTCCCAGAATTCCCCAGCCAGCTTTTCTCTTAAAGGGACAACAGCTTCTCTGGCTGGGGGATTCTGGGAGTTGAAGTCCTCCAGGATTAAAGGCGACGCCAAAGGGTCCTGCGGGCCTTCTGCGCATGCGCAGATTCCCCTTCGAGAATAGGGGCGTGTCCCAAGCCCACCTTGGTGAGGTAGGTTTCCGGGTCGAAGTGGGGCCCGTTGATGTCAATGGGGCCGCCCAGGTCGCCCCTGGCCGGGTCGGCCAAAGCCTCGCCCGCCGGGTCCGGCAGCCCGTAGTAGAGCTTGAGCATCCCGTGCGGACGCCGCTTCCCTCCCGGAGCCTCCGGGTCGCCTTCGGCCTGAGCCGCCGCCGCGCCGCCGCCGCCATGGGGTAAAAAAAAAAACACCTCTTCGGCTGGCTTGGCCACGCCCCCCGCGGAGCACTTCCGTCGCCGAGGAAGTCCGCCTGCGTCTCCATGGAGACGCGCCGCTCCTCGTGCTTCCGGAAAGTTCCGCGCGATCGAGTTTGGCCTAGAGCGTCAAAAGGGCTGCTCAATCCGGGCTCCTCGCTGGTCACGAGCTCCTGGCGGACTTTAGAGACTCCTGAAACGAGAAGGCGGGGGGGGGGGGAAGTGCCCGTCGCCATGGCAACCTTTTAAATCTTTTAATGGCCTCGCATGACGATATTTACAGGGAGTTGATGCTTCTGTGTTTATTGGTACACCGCCCAGAGTTTGTCTGTGAGGAAGATGAGCGGGTTTTGTATCTGTGTGCACATATCTATCATATATTTATACAAACACACACACACACACTTGTGTGAGTTGTACAAATATATTCTTCTCTTTTGTTAGACCAGACATACCTAATTTTCTCAATTGTTCGTTGTGAGTTTTAGCTTCCCAGACCCTGTTCATCTATTTTGACCATGTAAAAATCACATGCTTAGTGCCCCAAACCCTCTTTTATTTAAAGGGCTGTAAATTATGTTCATTCACAGCCCTTAGTGATTCACAGTTTGTAAAGAGTCCTACCGAAGTCTGCCACAGTCTTTCAGGGTAAGGCTGATAAGCACCCACCTTTATCTCCCTTGAAACGCTGCCAGGGACTAATTGAAAATTAGTTTTGCAAGGCCAAACGGAGCACAGAGTCCAAAAGGAGCTTCAGAGTTTAAACTGATCAGAATGAACAAAATTGCTTCCTGCAAAAGGCTCACTTCCATTTGCTCATCTTTTACGTCTTATGAGAGGAGCCAATCATCTCCAAGCCTTACTCCCAAGTCGCCCCCTTTGTCCTAACTGTTCTTGCCTTCTGGCACACACTGGGAACAGGCTCCAGCTGTTCTTCTGCCCCACTGATGTCTGACTCCAAAGGCAGCTGATAACTGCTAGACAGCCTTGGCCCCCTCTCTGCCTCCGACACAGAGCCCTCATCCGAGCCTTCCCCAGACTCCAGGACTGGCCCAGGTTCCTTCCCAACCCTCCCCACTGTCCGACTTTGCTGCCAGCTCCGCAGGTCACTGGAGGGCCACAACATCATTTTCTTGCTCTTCTTTGCACTTTTTCTAGAGTCTGAACCTGGTTTTTGTGTTGTGGTGACAGGAATTGCATGCAGTATTCCAAGTGTGGTCTCACTTTTTTGAAAGTTGCCTGTCTATTGAAGGAACTTGTCCCTCAATCACTGCAGAAGTTAACCCTTGGACCATGAGTTCCTACACTCTTTGTCAGTATTACTTATCCACAGTGCTTGGATGTCTTCGGAGCTTGCCTTGGCCATCTGTACTTACTATCAGGTTTCCAAGTAATAGACCTATAGTAAGCAAAACTCCAAGGCAGGTAGATTTCTCAAAGAATAACTTTAATTAGATATCTCATATTGGCACGTATCTGGTGAAAACCAACTCTGAAGTTTCCCACAGTTTTCACCTAATTAATTTTGTTACTTTTCTCAAAACAATCAGTCCCATTGTCACCAGAAAGACTGGCAAAGATGTTCAAGGATAAATCGGCTAACTGTTGGAAATGCCACCAGACACCTGGCACGTAATAACATACAGTATATGGTGGACATGTGTAGAAGCAAGAAAATATTGGACTAAAGTACACACGTGGCTCGAAAAGATGATGCAACAACACAAGAGACTTAAAATCTAAAATATTCCTGATTTTATCAGAAACTTACAGTAAAGAAAAGGTATATTTGATTACTCAAGTTATAACAGCAGCGAGGATTGTATTTGCACAACATTGGAAAAGCGAAGAGATTCCCACAGAGGAGACTCGGAAAATATTAGAATGTGCAGAAATGAATGAGTTAACACTGGCAATTAAAGAGAAAGAACAAACTGATTATTATATGATATGGGAATCATTTTATCGATAGTTAGAGAATATATATAAGAACTAGAAGTAAAATCAGCTGTGTAAAGATGCATGAATAGAGTTAATAGAGCTAAATAAAAAGTAAGAAGTTTTTTATAGGATTAGATATTTAAAATATTGGTATTAAACTGGAATGGATAAAATAATGAATAGGATTGTAAATTTGAATTGTTATTGCAAAAAATATTTGCACCCAGACGACACACTGTTGAATGGACGATGGATTGTTTATATTATAATAAAATAAAAAGTTACAGCTAGCTAGAATTGTATTTGCACAAAATTGGAAAAGCAAAGAGATTCCCATAGAGGAGAATGTGATTAGGAAAATATTAGAACGTGCAGAAATGAACACATTAACACTGGCAATAAAAGAGAAAGAACTGATTATTACACTATATGGGAAGCATTTTATCAATAGTTAGAGAATAAATTTAAAAATTAGAAGTAAAATTAGCTGTCTTAAAATGTATTAATTAGAGTTAACATAACTAATAGAGTTAAATAAATTAAGAAGAGGATTGTTATAATATCAAACATGTAAGATTGGCATTAAGTTGGAATAGATAAATAATGAATATGATTGTAAAACTAAACTGTTATCGCACAAAAATTTTACCCAGACGACGCACTGCTAAATGGATTGTTTGTATCAAGATAAAATAAAAACTTTTTAAAAAAACCAGTCAGTCATATGGTCCAATCATGGCGTTGTTTGGTGACATCACTCCTCCTTCCTCCCACCCGGTGTGAGAATGACCTTGGTTCCTAAGAGTAAGTGTTTTGTTTTGACTACAAAATCCCAGCTCTCTCTAATCCCCTCTCTAGTCCCTCAGCTCCATTGTGGCGACACAGAAGCTTCCAAGATGGCTTCGGTCAGGTCAGCTTCAGGGTTGACACCTGCTGTCGGGTGATTGATGCCCGATACCCACCTGCTTTGGGGGAAAAGGCTGCCAATCGTCCGGCTTCTAGAACCTCTGCATCCTTATGACTTCATCAGGCCAGGATCTCTGAAGGCACCTCTTGTGCAGACCACCTCCAGGAAGGGCCTCCTTCATCACAGCTCCCCTCAGAAGAACTCAGCTGCCCAAGATGACGCAAACGGGCTCATGGAAGGACCCCTTCCTCACTGTCACCTTCCCAAGCAAGGTCATCTTCATCATTGGCTCATGGGTTCTCTTCGTCATCAACATCGGAGTGATCATTGGGGACCTTTACCACTTCCTGGTCTCTCAAAGAGGAGATCTCATGAGCTTCCACTTCACCGTATCGTTGCTGGTAAAGATTCTCCCTTCGCCTCTTTTGCAATTCAGTCATCTCTCACAGAGGGGAATAGATGACCTCTAGCTGGGCGACCAGGAAAAATAGATCCACCGCAGCCTTTACAGATTACAGATTAACAGAATTGGAAAGAACCTTGTAGGTCATCTAGTCCAACCCTCATGCCCAAGCAGGAAACTCTACACCATTTCTGACAGAGGGCAGTCCAGTCTCTTCTTGAAAGCCTCTAGTGATGAAGCTCCCACAACATCTGAAGGCAACTTCTGTTCCATGGGTGGATTGTTCTCCCTGTCAGGAAATTCCTCCTTATTTCCAGGTTGAATCTCTCCTTGGTCAGTTTCCATCCATTATTCCTTCTCTGGCCTTCAGGGGCTTTGGAGAATAGCTTGACCCCCTTCCTCCTCTCTGTGGCAGCCCCTCAAATATTGGAAGATGCTCTCCTGTCTCCCCTGGTCCTTCTCGTCCCTAGACTAGCCAGGCCCAGTTCCTGCAACCGTTCATCGTATGTTTGAGCCTCCAGTCCCCTCATCATCCTGGTTGCTCTTCTCTGCACTCTTTCTAGAGTCTCCACATCTTTTTTATAGTGTGGTGATCCAAAGTGGATCACAAATGTGACCAATCAATCAATAGACAGGCCGAACGTGTATCTAACCCCTCATTCTGCTCCTTTTGGGTGGCAATTTTGTTGGGGAGTCGGGCTATAAGGCTGCAACGAGGATGGATCTCGGCAAGGTGTTGACTTTCTTTCAGGACATGTGGTGGGCACTGTCACAAAATGGCCAGCGTTTCCCACAAGGTCAATCCCTCTCCCATGATGCCCTTTGCTGTTCCTGAAAGCCCTTGTGGTGGTGGTGTGGTGTGTAACTGCGTGACTCAAGGCATCCATGTAAAATCAGGGGACCCCAATCTTGGCCATTTGAAGACTTGTGGACTTTTGACTCCCAGAATTCCTCAGCCAGCCATGCTGAGGAATTCTGGGTGTCGAAGTCCACGGGTCTCGCCAAGGTTAGTGACCCCTGCTGCGAAGTGACAGGGTGTGAGAGGCCACTGTTGTCTTCTTATTTTGTTCTACAAAAAATTATAAAATATATTTTCTAAACGTTGAAGAAGGGAGGAGAAAAGCTCTGCTCTTTGCAACGGAAGAACCATTCATTTCCCCCTGCTCTTCTTTGGGTTCCTCACAGTTCTCCCACGTGACGAGCTTCTATTTGGCTCTCCTAGCCAGTATCTACACCATGAAAGCGGATGATGGCTTCCTGACGTGCTTGGCCCTGACCTCCTTAGGTAAGATGATGATCAGGAGGAGGAGGAGTTTCCCAGAGTAACAAGCCAGCTTCTTTTAGCTACTGCTTAGTTTCCAATCCCTCCACCATCTAGGCTGGTGTTCCCGAATCTTTGGAAAATGTAGAAGTCTTGACTTCAACTCCCAGAATTCCTCAGCTGGGATGCTTTAAGAAAGGTGGACTTCCACTCCCAGAATCCCCCTGCAGTATGCTTTAAGAGGGATGGACTTCAACTCCCAGAATTCCCCAGCCAGCATGCTTTAAGAGGGGTGGACTTCCACTCCCAGAATTCCCCAGCAGTATGCTTTAAGGATGGGTGGACTTTCACTCCCAGAATTCCCCAGCAGTATGCTTTAAGGGGGTGGACTTCCACTCCCAGAATTCCCCAGCCAGCCTGCTTTAAGAGGGATGGACTTCAACTCCCAGAATTCCCCAGCCGGCATGCTTTAAGGGGGTGGACTTCAACTCCCAGAATTCCCCTGCAGTATGCTTTAAGAGGGATGGACTGCACCTCCCAGGATTCCCCAGCCAGCACATGGTTTGAGGGGTGGGCTTCAACTCCCAGAATTCCTCAGCCAACATGTTTAAAAAGGTGTGGACTTAAATTCCCAGAATTCAGCGGTGCTTGTTAGGGAATTCTGGGAATTGAAGTCCACACTTCTTAAACTTGCCCAGATTGATTCATTCAAATCAATTTCCCAAATTGTGAGAATTGAAGTCCCTGTCGTGAACAGGCCATAGTTGCCCAACCTGGTCTAGGGATTACGGCACCTGGGTAGAAAGCAGGAGATGGCGAGTTCTAGTCCCGCCTGAGGCACGAAACCCAGCTAGTGACTTTTGGCCAATTACCAGGAGATGATGAGTTCTAATCCCGCTTTAGGCATGGAGCCTGGGTGGCTGATTGGACCAACCCCACCAGGGGATGCAGGAATGCCAACTGGGTGATTGGGGGCCAGTCCCTCCGTTTCAGTCCAATCCGCTACACAGGATTGTTATGGGGAAATCACCAGGCGCCCGAGAGTTCTAGTTCCGCCTTAGGCATGAAATCCAGCTGGCTGACCTTGGGTCAATCACCAGCAGACAGTGAGTTCAAATCCCGCTTTAGCCCTAAAAAAGCCGGCTGGGCGATTTTGGGCCAATCACTAGGAGACAGTGACTTCTAGTTCTGTCTTAGGCACCAGCTGGGTGACTTTGTACCCGGCTGTCTTTCAGCTCGGCCCACCTCACAGGGTTGTTGTTGTGAAACCAGGAAGGTACGTTGGATCTGTTCGAGTTATTTGTCAAGATAATAAAAAGTGGAGATATCCATGAACGAATGAATAAATCAATATATTTTCCTTTTTCACCCAGTCGCGAATTTCACTCTGTACGTGGCCCGATTCTGGATGGACTACCTCACCATCGAATACAGGGAGGAAAAATACGAATGATCGGAAGGAAGCAGGGACGAGATGAGCGAGGCCCAAAAAATTGAGAGGGGGTTTTCCCCCCACTGCCAACCTCCCAGCTTGTTCACGTTATCCCAGGCGGTAACCTCTGAAGGACGGAGCAACAAAGGAGTAACTACCACCCTTTAGGATCAGCCAAGAGTGTTTAATAGAATATTAACCAATGTCTCTATTGCTTCAATGGGCCAGAGATTTGCACGCTCAGCGCCCTACATCTGAAGAATCCAGAGGTGAGAAATAAACCCTGCGGGGAATTTCAGAGCTGTCCTTCGAGCCGGTCCCAAAACCTTTCCAAAATGGGGGCCCCCTGCAAAGGATGGCAGCCTTCTTGATCGGACATCTGGGATGAGAGAGAAGACTTTCCTCCACTGGATGCCCCTCTCCCTCCCGGCTTTCCCCCCAAATGGATTGGGACCGTCGCTTTCGGCAAAGCGATCAGGCCTATCGAATCAGCCGAAGAAGGGGAAAAGTGGTTTTGGAGAAGACAAGGTTGAGGCCACCCTTTCTGGAAAAACTTAGCGCCTGAACAAGGTGGAGATGTTGCCAGAGGACAAAAGTGGGGCATAGGATAATGGCCTAAGATTCCTAAGCACTGAGGCGCCGTCGCCTTCTCATCTCCGCAGCACTTCGACCGCCTGCCCATCAAACCCTGGACCTTTTTCAACCTCTGGGTTGCAGAGAAACTGTGTGGAGGCAGCTGTTGGTCCTACAGGATGGGCCCCCAAGCCTGAGGGGGCCTGGAAGAGACACGTTGTGCCCTCCCGTATCTAGCAGGTAATTAGAAGCAGCGGAGAAAGGCCGGAGACTAGTCGTGTTAAGGGAAAGGACCGAAGTGGGATGCAAACAGATGTTGCTTCAGATTAGATAGAGCTCCCTTTTTTTGGGGGTGGTGGTGCATGGGGGGTGGATCTGTGGCATTCCTGCAACCAAGACAAGCTTGCCCAGAAGCATCAAAGTGGATTTAGGAGAGGAGGTCTTGTTACTCGACGGAGAACTTCCCGAACTTGGCCGTACTCTTTTGTAAAAATTGCTACATTGCTAGTGGGCATGGCGACAGCCCCGCGATTCCCAGTCCATCACGCCCGCCTCAAGCAACTTCCTTCAAAGAAGGAAAACAAAGCAACGGGGAAATTTGCTCCCTAAGGAAAAGCTCCAGAGGTCGTCTCCTCTGCCTGGCTCGAGTGGAACCCGGGTTGTGAGAAAAGAGAGAAACGGGGGCTTCTTTTGCCCACCCACCTACCGAGTAGGAGCGAGAGAAGGAAACGAGAAACGGGAAGCCCTGTTCTCTTTAAAATTGCCAGTCCCATCCTGTCCCTCCACTGCCCACCAGTCCTTTTCTGCCTAAAGCTGCCCGTCGGGGCAACAACATTGATCGTTTACAATTCCCATCGGACTGCGGGGAGGAAGAGGAGGAGGAGGAGGAAGAGAAAGAGATGGGCCATCTTTGAACTGGTATACCTTCATCCAAGCTTCCAAGGTGTCCCCAACAACCTTGTTTGTCCAGGCTGAGAAGCTGAAGGAGACACACACGCACACCGAGTAGCTGCAGCCCCAGGCCTCCCTCCCTCCCTCTGGGGGCGCCATTCTGCCAGCTGCCAAGAAGAAGAGCCGAGAGTGTGGAGTACGGGGCCAACGTGGCGAAGGAGAGGACGGCCCCCTACTCAAACTACTGTCCCACCCGGATGTTAGGGTTGAACTTGGGGTCTAGGCTGGGGTCGTTGTCGGCCGAGGCCCGGCCCACTTTCATCATGACGATGACCAGCGTCAGGAAGCCGATCCCGCCGATCAGAAGGAAGATGACGAACCGCTGCATCAATGACCGCGGCTGCTTTCGGGTGCCGAAACGATTCCTGCCGGCAGAAGGAGAGAGGAAAATGGAACTACCCCGTCCTTTTGAGGTTCTGAATTTGATCCTGCCTTACTGGGGGTGCTTTTGAAGCGTTGGCTGGCTTGCCGAGGGATCTCCTGCGCCAAGGAGGGGGCGGCAGTTTGGGGGGGAAGAATAAGGAAACATGCCAGGAGAGAATCCAGAATAATCAAGAGAGCAGAACCCAAAAGTACTCCAAAGTCCACCAGATCTGAAGCTGATCTGCTTGGAATCTCAACGGTATTTTTCTCCAAAAGGCGACGGGATCCCACCCCCACCCCCCGGAAAAGGTTTCGCTTCTCATCCAAGAAGCTGATTCAGTTCTGGATGAGAAGCGAAACGTTTAAACAGAGGAAGTCCAGTTAGTTACCTTTGGAAAAGACATTCAAACCTGCTCGGAAGCCAGGCGGAGACTGGCACCGTAGTGAGAAGAGCCGTTTTTCAGGCTCCGCAACAGCCCGCGCAAAACCAAGAAGAAACGAAGCTCTCCCATTTCGTTTTGTGACTTTCCTCCCGTCGCTCTCGTCCCCTCTCAAAATCTCGGCTGTTGTCTTTACTGCAAGCACCTCTCGGGGGAGACCGATTCCCAAACCAACAAGCCTTTGGGGAGTGTTTCCTGGGGACTCACTTCAGCAGCTGGGCGAGCCAGCTGAGCGTTGGCCTCCGGCGGTATTTGTCCTCGTCGAAGTCGATGGTGGTGTTCGAGTCCTGGCCGACGCCGGCTTCCCGGGTGTCGTAAATTTTCCGCGACGAGGAGGCTGCAGGTGAAGAGAGAAGAGAAGGCCCCGGGGGAGGGGGGGAATTAACAACCCTTTCTCCACCCCCGAAACTCTGCATAATCGATTATAGGAAGCCAAGTGAGAACAGTACAGCGGTATCATGTAAATGCGACGTTATAAATCATGATGGTAAAAGGAAAAAGAGGGAGGAGAAACGGTCAGGGAAAGGAAAATGTACATACTGGACAATTCTCCCCGTTATGCAAACTGTCCAAAGGATTCTTAAAATTCTTCTTCCTTGTCCTTCTGTAGGATATTGACAAGCCAGCAACAGCACAGAGATATTTTATGCTTTATTCTCCTTCCTCTTTATTTTTTGGAGCTTTTTTTCACCCCCTGTATCCCTGGAGAAA
This sequence comes from Natrix natrix natrix, assembly GCA_029891615.1. NCBI lineage: Eukaryota > Metazoa > Chordata > Lepidosauria > Squamata > Natricidae > Natrix > Natrix natrix. Next base: position 551,668 of record JAKRSK010012682.1, on the reverse strand, counting down.
TTACAAGTAGAAGTGGGGGAACCCCCCCCCCAACAACTCCGAAGTCCTTACGACAGGGGTGTCCAAAGTTGGCAACTTTAAGACTTGTGGACTTCAACTCCCAGAATTCCCCAGCCAGCATGGCTGGCTGGGGAATTCTGGGAGTTGAAGTCCACAAGTCTTAAAGTTGCCAACTTTGGACACCCCTGCCTTACGAACTTACGTTAAGATTGTTTTCACTCCAGTCTAAATGGGAGTTTTTTGGAGGGATAAAAATGAAGGATTTATGCAATGCTTTATCGAATAAAGGCACCCGGATTTTAAGCAAGGATAACTCAGCGATCAAAGGTCAACAAAACACGCCAACATTTCTTGGGGAGACGGCTGCAAGCAAGGTCACCCCGCCTCCCTCCCCAAATGGACTTATCTCCCTCCGTCACCCACCCACCCCAAACGCAGCTGCCGACCTGCCTTGACGGTGAGAATCTCTCTACCTGCGTCACTCATGCTGACGACGGTGTGCTGGTCGGACACGCCGCCATTCTTCAGATTTTGCGGCTGCTGTGGCGGGGACTCGAAGTTGCAACCTGCGCTGTAGGCGAAGGCCGAGGCCGTACTCTGTGGGGCAGTGTCTTCTGAATTTAGGACTGGGGGAGGGAGAAGGAGAAGAAGAGCTTGAGCTCCAAGGGAGAACTGGTTTTTTTTTTTGTGTGTGTGTTTTGAGACGTTTAGCATTTAGCGCTGCTGCTAGGTGTTAAACTGAGCTTTCTGGGAATTATAGGATTGTCTGCGTTTTTGTAGGCTGCTCAGCCTACTGAGGAGGCAGCCCTTAAAATCAGTGTATGAATCAATAAAGTAGGAGATAAGCTAGCCTGATTTGTGGCTGAATTTTTAAAAACCATTTAAATGTATTGTTTTATCGTGCGAAAACAGACAAAAGGAAACGAAGCAAAAACATACGTCCAACCCTAACGACAATAACAACAACAAAAATATAGTGCACAAATAAAGAGGGAAAAGTGATTAATTAAGATTTAATATTTAACATAAAAGATCTGCCCTGGCTAAGTGCTGAAAGAAAATGAAAAGCAATACATTATTCTCCCCATTTATTTATTTATTTATTTATTTAGGTAGGTAGGTAGGTAAGTAGGTAGGTATATAAACAGATATAAGATGATAGATAATGATAGACAAATACAAACAGACAGACAGACAGACAGATAGATAGATAGATAGATAGATAGATAGATAGATAGATAGATAGATGATAGGCAGACAGTAGACAAATACAGAGATAGATGATAAAGATAGATAGATGGATGAATGGATGGACAGACAGACAGATGATAGATAGACAAATACAAACAGACAGACAGAGATAGATGAGATAGATAGATAGACAGACAGAGAGATAGATAGACAGACGATAGACAAATACTGAGATAGATGATATAGATGATAGATGGAAGCACAGATGCCGCCATCCCCATCTCGTTCTTCATACAGTTTCTTCACCTTAGCAGTTTTTAAGATGAGTGGACTTCAACTCCCAGAATTCCCCAGCCAGCTCAGCTATTGCTGCTTTGCTCAGGGACCCGTTGCGCCTATGCTTGATGTGCGCTTGCGCAATACTAAAAAAAAAATGCTTCTGCACATGCCCAAGACAGTGGTGCCTATGGCGCCGTGGAGAAAACTGGTTCGGGGGCGTGGCAGACCGAGTTACTACCGAATCGGCCGAACCGGTAGGAACTCACCTCTGCCATATACTCACCTGTGAAACTGGACCAGTCGCTGCCCTCAGAGGCATTGTGAGCATCCACCTCGTGGCTCACTTCCGTTTCGTCAATCTGAGCAGGAAAAAAAATCAAAATCCAGGTTAATCACCCGGCGGGATCTGGAAAGAAAGTCAAAAGAAACGGGGGCTTTGATTGGACTCTTGAAGAGGCACATCCTGGACAAGGTTTGCTTGCTGGTTTATCAAAATTTCTTAGCCGCCCGTCATATCTTAAGGTAACTCAAGGCCGGGGATGGCTAACTTTTTTGTCGCCGCCATGGTGAAAGCGCATGTTTACGCCCACACCCATAATGCAATGTGCACGCGACCCCCCCCAGCATGCCCTGCCCCCCTGTGCATGCACGAGGGGCACCCTCCACGCCCCGTTTTGGGCCTCCCTGCAGCCCTCATGGGACCTCCCCCCAATGCATGCACACGGTTCTCCCACATGCGCTAACCCCCCCTCCACACATGCATGGCAGAGACCCAAAGACCAGCTGGCCAGTGGGAGGCGCATGCACAACCGAACAGGCTCCGCCCTGCAGGAGGTTCCGAAACCAGGGCTGATTAGCCATTACAATATCCAAGTTGGTTTAGCGCATGTTTGCACCGAAGAGGGCTGGCCTAGATGACCTTTAAGGTCCCCAGGAACAACTGAAGTATCGGTAAAAGGTCCCGGAAAACCTCTCTTTTAAAGGAGCTTGCTCCCTGACTATTCTGGAAGCTGCCAAGCACTGCATTTTTTGGAGTATAAGATGCACCAAGAGGTTTCGCACTTTGCAGGCCTCCCAAACCCTCTGCACGCCTCATTTTTTGTGAAAAACGGGGCATGCCGAGAGTTTGATAGGCCTGCAAATTGCTCCTGGAGGCTGGGGGCAAAAACGAACGAAAAACGGGCCATTTTTTGCTCGTTTTTGCCCTCCCCAGCCCCCAGGAGCACTCTACAAGCCTCCCAAAACCTATGCACATCCATTTTTGCAAAGGTGGCGGGGGTTTTGGGAGGCCAAAAATGGTGTATTCAGTTTATAAGACGCACCCAGATTTTCACCCTCTTTTGGGGGGGGAAAGGGAAGGTGCGTCTTATACTCTGAAAAATACAGTAATAATAGGGAGGCTGTCTGCAGGGATTACCTTTTTAAACAAAAACAGCTACTTCAAAGGCCTCGAACCTCAATCTCTGCTTTTAACAGAGATCAGCCCGTCACTTTTCCTGGGGCTCTCTCAATCGCTGGCGGGGGGGGAGGGGGGAGAAGGAAAAAACCGACAACAACAATCTGGATTCGTTTCAAAGCGGATTAAAGGTTTAAACTCAACCCGGCGCTGTGAAAAATGGCTCAGGAAGCAGCTCAGCGGTATGGCAGGATTCCATTTCTTACCAGGGGAAGCCGGAGTCCGGCCCGAGCCCAGTTGACGGTCGAGAGCTTCTCTCGGAGGGCAGAGGCAACCGGGCTGACCAGGTTGGTGGGAGGGAAGATGGGGCCCTGGCACGAGGGACACTGGTAGCCAGCGGGGGCCGTGTTCTGCGGCAGCTGGTTGGCCATCTCATTGAGGCAGGACCAGTGGAAGAGATCTGGGGAGAAGAGGAGACGTTAAAGCGAAGTCCTACCTTGGAGGGACTGTGCAAAGGAGATACTCCATCATTCTGGTCGTGGTTGCCCCAAAGGTGCTTTTCCATAAGGCAACTGGACTTGTTGGTTTTTTTTTAAATCTATATCTATAAAAGGCAAATACCACACACTCATCACGAAATCTCCAGAACCGTAAAGCCTACAAACTTGAAATTCGGCACCTATGTTCCTCTTGGCTTCTAGGTGCTCACTAAGAAAAGATTTTTCGAAATGCCAATCGGATCATTAGCATTTCTTATCCTTGTGAAGTTTCCAAAAGATGACCTAATTAATTTACGAGCCTCGAGACAAAGTTCAAAAGAAATCCATTCATTTATTAGGATCAACATTTTGGCATGTTCTTCTGCAGAGCCGAAACTGATTTCCGCTGTAATGGCGTCTGAACTTTACCCCTGAATCCCCTCCCTTCTGTTTGTGTCATAAATCACATTCACTAACAAGGTGCTGCGGCAGGCTATGAACGTGCGCATTTCACATGTTAGCTGTAGAAATATGAGACCCGACTCTGGCCAAAGGTATGCATGGCATTCTCCTCCCTTTTCTCTCTTTTTTATGTCAACTTGATAATAGTCATAGAAACACTTTACAAGTTGACAGCCATATTATTAACACACTCTGATGTTAAGGAGTTAGATGTTCTACTCCCCCTCCCCACTTGAAAAGAACTCTGTTCCAACTGCCACTTTATATCTTTAGACTGGAGATAGATGGTGTACATTGGGGAAGCAAAACAGCCACTTCACAAACACATGGCACAACACAGGAGAACAAAACCATCAGGGCAAGATTCAGCAGTCCATCTAAAAAAGACAAAGGCCACTCTTTTGAAGATGGCAAAGTCCACATTTTGGATAGAGAGGAACGCTGGTTTGAAAGAAGAGGGGTCAAAGAGGCCATCTGTGTCAAAACTGAACAGCCCTCTCTCAACAGGAGGGAGAAGGATACAACATCATCTATCTCCAGTCCACACCCATTTGCACCATTCAGGCGATCCTGGGGACACAGAGAAACCTCCAAGTGGCCTCAACAACCCTCTAAAAAGGATGCAAATGACCAGCTGTCTGCAAGGAATATAAATCCTTCCCTTCCCCACCATCCAGTCAGAGCTGAAGAAGCTTCTTGGATGGGAAGCGAAACATCTTCACAAGAAAAATCAGAAAGTCCAGTTGCCTCTTGAAAAAAAAAAGGATCTTTGGGACATTCTTAAGTTGAGGAATCCCCTGTCCCAGATGGCGTTTTGGGGAGCCACAGGAGGGGGGAAGCCTCTCTGGCCCAATGCCCAGAGAGTTCGTACTGACCGTAACATACAAGCCGAACCGTCTCTTTATTGGAAAGCAGCACATTACACAACCGGCAGTTGGGGTTGTAATCACTGTCTTGAAGCCACTGCAGGTAGGACTGGACGATGCACTGGGGGGAGGAAAAACAACAACAACAGGGGAAAAATAAATAAAGCAATTGTTGCCAAAGGCAGCAGGTGGAAACTGGGAGGGAGGGGAGCCTGTTTATGCCATAGAATGGAAACAGCCTCTTATTTCAGTGTTTAAGGTGATTTGTAACAATCAAGGTCTAACACAAAATAGTATGCATCTTGTTTTGGGCAGCCATACATCAGATTCTAGTTGACTCAGCCTTCCGTCCTTCTGACGTCGGTAAAATGAGGACCCAGATTTTGGGGACAAGAGGCTGACTGTAAACCGCTTAGAGAGGGCTGCAAAAGCAACGTGAAGTGGGATAGAAGTCTAAGTACTATTGCTATTTTCCTTCCTTTCCCTCCCATTCTCCTCTTTCCTTCCTTCTTTCCTTCCTTCCTTCCTTCCTCTCCCTCCCATTCCCCTCTTTCCTTCCTTCCTTTCCCTTCGACCCTGACCGGCTCAAGGTTGACTCAGCCTTCCCTTCTTCCGAGGTGGGTAAAATGAGGACCCAGATTGTTGGGGGGCCAAGAGGCTGGCTCTGTAAACCGCTTAGAGAGGGTTGGAAAACACAGTGAAGCAGTGAATAAGTCTAAGTGGTATTGCTATTTTCCTTCCTTCCTTCCCTCCTCTCCCTCCCATTCCCTCTTTCCTTCCTTCCTTCCTTCCTCCCTCCCTCCCTCTCCCTCCCATTCCCTCTTTCCTTCTTTCCTTCTTTCCTTCCTTCCTTCCTTCCTTCCTTCCTTCCTTCCCCTTCGATTCTGACTGGCTCAAGGTTGACTCAGCCTTCCATCCTTCCGAGGTGGGTAAAATGAGGACCCAGATTGTTGGGGGGCCAAGAGGCTGGCTCTGTAAACCCCTTAGAGGGGGCTGGAAAGTACTGTGAAGCAGTGAATAAGTCTAAGTGGTATTGCTATTTTCCTTCCTTCCTTCCTTCCTCTCCCTTCCATTCCCTCTTTCCTTCCTTCCTTCCTTCCTTCCTTCCTTCCTTCCTTCCTTCCTTCCTTCCTTCCTCCCTCCCTCCCTCTCCCTCCCATTCCCTCTTTCCTTCTTTCCTTCTTTCCTTCCTTCCTTCCTTCCTTCCTTCCTTCCTTCCTTCCTTCCTTCCTTCCTTCCTTCCTTCCTTCCTTCCTTCCCCTTCGATTCTGACTGGCTCAAGGTCGACTCAGCCTTCCATCCTTCCGAGGTGGGTAAAATGAGGACCCAGATTGTTGGGGGGCCAAGAGGCTGACTCTATAAACCGCTTAGAGAGGGTTGGAAAACACAGTGAAGCAGTGTATAAGTCTAAGTGCTATTGCTGTTTTCCTTCCTTCGGTCCTTCCTTCCTCCTCCCCTCCCTCCCTCCTTCCTTCGAGAGGGATGGAAAGCACCAGGAAGCACTATAAAAGTCTAAGTAGTATTGCTATCTTAAACATTCAAAGAGCCATTTGGTCCCGTTTCCCACACCAGGAGCCACAAAACTCTTCCCGTGCCTATTTCCTTAGCAGCCAACAAAACTAGCATTATGTAGTTGAAATAAAAGTTCTGTTTTCTTCTGAAACATTTCTTGGACTTATCCATGGTTGGCCTACCGGGGGTCGAGAAGCTCGATAAATTGCGTGCCAGCGGGTGTCGCACATTGGCGGTTGTGATGCATTATTTTGTTTGTTTTATTGGATTTATATGCCACCCTTCTCCCAAAGGACTCAGGGCGGCGTACAACATTAAAAAACACACATCCCGAAAGTTAAAAAGAAATTAAATACATATCCAAAAAACCAACCCAATTTATAGGACAATACATTTAAAAAATGAGATAAAATTAACAGGCCAGGCCGGCTTGCTGGAAAAGCCAACTTCTTAGGGCGCGTCGGAAGGACCGGAGGTCAGGGATTATGCGAAGCTCCGGGGGGGAACTCATTCCAGAGGGAAGGCGCTCCCACAGAGAAGGCTCTCCCCCTGGGGGTCACCAGCCGACACTGCCTGGCCGATGGCACCCTGAGGAGGCCAACTCTGTGGGATTGTACTGGACGGTGGGAGGCTAGTGGTGGCAGGAGGTGGTCTCACAGGTACCCTGGGCCTAAGCCATGGAGCGCTTTAAAGGTCATAATTAATACCTTCAATCGCACCCGGAAAACAACCGGCAACCAGTGCAGGCCGCCTAAAAGGGGTGTAACATGGGAGCACCTAGGTACCCCCATGATAACCCGCGCGGCCGCATTCCGGACCAGCTGAAGCCTCCGGGTGCTCTTCAAGGGCAGCCCCATGTAGAAAGCATTGCAGTAATCCAGGCAAGAAAGGACGAGGGCATGGGTGAATGTGCACAGAGCATCCTGATCCAGGAAGGGGCGCAACTGACGTACCAGGCGAACCTGGTAAAAGGCCCCCCTGGTCACGGCCGTCAGGTGTTCTTCTAGACTAAGCCGCGTATCCAGGAGGACTCCCAGATTGCGAGCCTTCTCTGAGGGGGCTAAAAGTTCTCCCCCTATCACCAAAGATGGAACAAGATGCACAAATCGGGATGATGGAAACCACAGCCACTCAATCTTGGAGGGATTGAGCTTGAGCCTGTTCCTCCCATCCAGATCCGCACAGCCTCCAGGCATCGGGACACCACGTCGAGGGCATCGTTTGGGTGGTTTGGGGTAGAGATGAAAAGTTGGGTATCATCAGCATGTTAATGATACCGTACCCCAAAACCACGGATGATCTCTCCCAGCGGTTTCATATATATGTTGAACAGGAGGGGTGAGAGAACCGACCCCTGGGGCACCCCACAAGTGACGCGCCTGGGGGTCGATCCCTGCCTTCCAGTCAACACAAACTGTGACCGATCCGACAGGTAGGAGGAGAACCACTGTAAAACGGTGCCCCCCACTCCCAACCCCCCGAGTTGTTGCAGTAGGATACCATGGTCAATGGTATGGAAAGCCGCTGAGAGGTCTAATAGGACCAGGACAGAGGAGCAGCCCCTGTCCCGGGCCCGCCAGAGATCATCGACCAACGTGACCAATGCCATCTCCATGCTGTACCCGGGCCTGAAACCCGACTGAAACGGATCCAGGTAGACAGCTTCATCCAGGTACTGGGGAAGCTGACGTGCTACCACACTCTCGACAACCTTCGTTACAAAGCGAAGGTTGGAGACCGGACGATAGTTGGCTAAAGAAGCTGGGTCCAGGGAAGGCTTCTTGAGGAGGGGCCTCAACACCGCCTCCTTCAAGGCGGTGGGAAAGAACCCCTCTCTCAATGAAGCGTTGGTAATCGCCTGGAGCCAGCCTCGGGTCACCTCTCGGGAAGCCGAAACTAACCAAGAGGGACACGGGTCCAGCACACAAGTGGCAGCACTGAGTCTCCTCATAGTCCTGTCCATGCCTTCGGGGGTCACAGGGTCAAACCCATCCCAGATTGTCTCCTCAAGATTCATCCCCGTCGGCTCGCCTGAATCTACCCAATCAGAGTCCAAGCCTGTCCGGATCTGAGCGATTTTATCCTGCAGATACTGAGCAAATTCTTCAGCCCTACCCTGCAAGGGGTCTTCCCCGGTTCCTTGGTTAAGTAAGGAGCGGGTCACCCTAAACAGGGTGGCTGGGCAGTGATCTGCGGACGCGATAAGAGCGGGAAAATGTTGCTGTTTTGCCGCTTTTATCGCCACTAAGTAGGATTTAATATGAATTCTTACTAGTGTTCGATCAGATTCGGACCGGCTGGCCCTCCAGCCACTCTCTAGGCGTCTTTTCCGGCGTTTCATCTGCCGGAGCTCCTCGGTAAACCAGGGAGTCACCCGGGATCGGCACCGGGTCAGAGGCCGCAAAGGCACAATGCGACCCAAGGCCCCAGCGGCCGCCCTATCCCAGGCTTCCACTAGGGCTTCGGTCGAGTTGTGAGCAAGGGATTCAGGAAAAGTCCCAAGCTCCATCAGGAACCTTTCGGGATCCATCAGGTGCCTGGGGCGGAAGCATCTAGTCGAACCTCCCTTCAGCGAGGGGTAGCGACGGGGAGCCGCAGCAGAGGGATAAAAGGGCCACATGAGGCTCCAGAGCCGCAGGTTGCCAATCCCTGTCTTACGTCCTTTCATATTCGTTGACTGCGGGTGGTTTCATACCCTGCTTGTCCCAGGCGCTCCCCCTTCTGATTTCTCCGGACTCTTGTTTCAAAGCCTCTGCTTTCCCTGTGTGATTTCCATTTACCTTGGCATGGTTAGCGACAATGCAGTTCTCGCACACGTTCACCCGATGCTCAAAGCAGAACAGGTTCGTGACCTTCCTCTTGGGACATTTGCAGAGCCCCATTGTAGTTGGCGCAGGAGTGGCTTAGCCCGAGAAGAGCTGGAGAAAGAGGGAGACAGACAGAGGGATTAGTGTTCTGACCTTCCTTAGAAAGCAAGAAGCAACGTCCTGTTGCCAGTGCGGAGTGATAATACCAATTAGGATCCAACTAGCATGAAAGAAGCCCTGGTCAATAGAAGAGAGCATCTGCAGCTCATTGGTTGCTCTCTGAGCTTGGTGGTTTCCTTGCAGATGTTTCATGACCCAGCTAGGGAACATCATCAGTGCTAGAAGGGCGTGGGGTTTGCTCTCTGCTTATGTGCAAGTGTCGATGGGAGTGTTCTTGGTGCTTCCTAGACTAAGCTATTGTTTAGCGTTTGTTTCTCTGAGCTGGTAGTCCCTTAATTGTAACTTTGTTTACTGCTTGATTGTCAGAGAGGAAACTTCACTTCTTTCTAGCACTGATGATGTTCTCTAGTTGGGTCATGAAACGTCTGCAAGAAAACAAGCCCAGAGAGCAGCCAGGGCCCCTTGTGTCAACCCTGAGTTAGAAATATTCTCCTTTATTGCTTTTCCTCCTCCTTTCCACAACCCCTCCCCCCCTTCCCTTCTAGTACTGAAGATGTTACCTGGTAGGGTCATGAAATGTCTGCCACAAAACAGCCAAGCTCAGAGAGCATCAAAGACCCCACAGTCCTCCACCTCCTCCTCCTCCATTCTGCAAACGCTACTCTCTTCTAGCATGGATGATGTTCCCTCGTTGGGTCATGAAACGTCTGCAAGAGAACAAGCTAGCCCAGAGAGCACCAAGGACCCCATAGTCCTCCTCCTTTTCCTTCTCTCTATTCTGCAAACCATAACCCCCTCTAGCCCTGATAATGTTCCCTAGTTGGGTCATGAAACATCTGTAAGAAAACAAACAAGCCCTGAGAACACCCAGGACCCTACACTCCTTTTCCTCCTCTTCCTCTCCACAACCCTCCTTCCCTTCTAGCACTGATGATGTTACCTGGTAGGGTCATGAAACGTCTGCAAGAAAACCACCAAAGCTCAGAGGGCAGCAAGGACCACTCCCCCCCCCAACAGAATCCCTCATTACCTAACAGGGCAGCTCCATGACTGACGTTTGACGGGCATCCAAGCCCGCCCGCCGTAACTCCGAAGCAAGCTCGATCTGATTGGGAGGGGCGGATTCCCCGGCCACCCTCCCCGTGGGGCTGCAATCGGGGCAACACAGCCCCATCATCCCCGGCCCTCCTGGCCATCAAAGCCCATCACTCTCCCCCCCAAGCAGGATCCGGGGGGGTCCACGAGATCATATAGCCGGTCCCCTCCCCGCAGCCACGGTGGGGGGGGGATATACCCTACTTGCCTCCTTTGGCGAAGAAAACCGTTTCAGGGCGGCCCAAGCGCCGGTAAGCACGTCGCCGGAGCAGCCCAACCGCCTCTGGCTCTCGGTGCTCGGGCGAAGTGCGACGCCCACCTGTCTCCGCCGCCTCCCTCCAGCCCGCTGCCACGTCTCTTCCGGGAACGTCGCGCTCTGTTTGCGTCACGCCGGCCGCTCTTTCTCTCTATCCTCTATCTCACTCACTCACTCACTTCCTGCCCCCGCCTTTCCTCCCAAAGATGGCGCCTGCCGCTCGCTCGCGCTTTTCCGGCGGTCGGCCGACGTCACTTCCGGCGAGGCACTGGCGGGCGATTTCAACGGCGCGGAGAGGCCGCCATGGCGGGAGGCCGCCCCGGGAGGCGGGCGCGCTCGGCCGGGGAAGCCCGGGAAGGTGAGGGTGGGCTTGTGGGGGGCGGGACTCGGGGAGAAGGCCCGGGGGAGGGAGGGGGCTTCCCTGCCTCGCTTCCAAGGCGCCCCTGCCCCCCCCCCCGCGCGGTTGCGGCGGTTCTCCGGGCGCAGGAAGGAGGCGGTGGGGCTGCGGGGGTGGCTGGACGCTTCATCCGCTTGTTTATTTCCCGCCTTTATCTCCTGTTATTATATCTCGCCTTTATTATAATAATAATATATTATTATTATTTACTTTATTCATTAAACGAAACTCAGTCAAGTCAACATTTAAAAAAGTGTCATGCGCTGATGGTTGATACGGGTGCCTGCATCCTAGGTTATCATCATCATCATCATCATTCACTATACTTTGCCATTATTATTATTATTATTATTATTATTATTATTATTATTATTATTATTATTATTATTATTATTATTATTATCTTTTTATTTTTATTATATCCTGCCTTTATTCATTATTATATTTCATCTTTATTAGTATACTTTGCCATTATTATTATTATTATTATTATTATTATTATTATTATTATTATTATTATTATTATTATTATTATTATTATTATTATGGGTTTGGCATTTTCATCCACCTGTTGCATCCTTCCCAAGGGCCTGGGATAGGCAGATATGAATAGTGAATAGAATTATTTATTTACAGGTAGTCTTTGATTTACAACAGTTTGTTTAGTGTAAAAAAAAAGTGACTTATGGCTGTTTTCACACAATTGTCACAGCGTCCCCATGGTTGTGTGATCAAAATTCAGACACTTGGCAACCGATTCATATTTACAACCAGTTGCTGTGCCACAGCGATCCCCTTTTGCGACCTTTTGACAAGCAAAGTCAATGGGGAAGCCAGATTCACTTAGCAGCCATGTGACTAATTCAACAGCTGCAGTGAATTCACTCAACAAAGGTAGCAAGGAAAGTCGTAAAATGGGGCAAAACTCTCTTAACAAATGTCTCACAATGCCACGGAAATTTTGGGAGTCGTTTGCGGTTATAAGTTGAGGACAACCTGTATCTTACCACAGGGTGTAACTTACAATCTATAAAGATAAACATTGTATCTACTAAAAACATAAATAAATGCAAATCCATACCCTACGGTTCATTTAAAGATGGGGTGGACGGGAGCAGAATGGGGTTCCCCCCCAAGCCAATTGTCACAGTCCGGTCTTCAGACTCTTATGGAGCCCCAGGAGGATTGAAGCTGACCTTACTCCAAGGGGGGAGGGGAGATGTTCCAGAAGGACATTATCTCATCTTTGTTGTTATTATATAATCAGATCGTATGGGAAACCAGCCAAGGGAGGTTTGGTAGGCTTGCAGAGTTGGCAACAGATTCGGACAGTGAGGAGGTTGGGGAGGAACCTGGGCCAGTCCTGGAGTCTGGGGAAGGCTCTGAGGAGGGCTCTGTGTCAGAAGCAGGGAGGGAGCCAGGGCCGTCTGACAGTTGTCAGCTGCCTTCGGAGTCGGAGATCAGTGATGCAGATGAACAGCTGGAGCCTGTTCTCAGTGTGCGCATGCGCAGAGCTTCCAGATGAAGGGGACAGCTAAAGAACAGGGGTCGACTCGGGAGGAAGGTCACAGGGGGACGATGAATGGCCCCTCCCAGAGGAAATAAAAGAGGAGCGGAAGGGGAGTGGAGTTTGCAGGAGACCATTAGTTCGGTTCACTGCGAAGTACTGCAGATGTCGGCCTGGCAGCTCTCCAAGCCAGAGAAGGTCTGTGACTGTAAATCCTCCCTTGAAAGACTTTGCTGGGGGTGAAGGAGCAGAATTCACAGTCAATTAATAAAAAGGGTTCTTGTCGGGACGAGGAGTTTGCTTCAGGCTCTTGGGAGGCCTTGGTCAGAATGTGGTGGTGGTTTATGGTGGCTTGAAGCAGGCTGGGGAATTCTGGGAGTTGAAGTCCGCCAGGCTTACAGTTGCCAAGGCTGATGTATGATCAAGGGTTGCTAGCTTAGCCCATTGATATATGATACAAAACAAATACCGTATTTTTCTGAGTATAAGACGCAACTCCCCCCCCCCCCCCAAAAAAAAGAGGGTGAAAATCTGGGTGCGCCTTATACACTGAATACAACATTTTGGCCTCCTGAAACCCTGCCCCCTTCTGAAAAATGGACATGCAGAGGGTTTCGGAGGCTTGCAAAAACGGGCCATTGTTGCTCCCCCCCCACGAATAAGCCTCCCAAAGCTCTGCATCCCCCCCTTTTTTTTTCTTTTTGCAAAAAATGAGGTGTGCAGAGGGTTTGGGAGGCCTGCAGAGTGCAAAAACCTTTTTTTAAAAAATTACCTCTTTAAAATCATGGTGTGCCTTACACTCCGATGCGTCTTATAGTCCAAAAATACGGTAAATTTTGGGACCCTTCTAAATCAGGGGTCCCCATTCCCCAATCCGTAGAGCAAAGACTGGTTGGCGCAAACAAGCAAAGCCCCATCGGTGGGATGCAGGCAGCATACGAAACCACGCCCCCCCCCCCTCCAGTCCACGGAAAAACCTTTCCACGGAATTGATCCCTGGTGCCCAAAAGGTTCCTCTAAATAACTCTTGCAGAGGATGGTGGGCAAAACAGCCCTGGTTCACAATAGACCACTTAACACGCCTGTCCGTAAGCCAGTCAGCCACACTGGGGCTTCGCGTGAATGCTGCTTCTTGGGACATGTGATGTGAAAGCCCAGCATTTGGGAAAAGGCATTAATATTGGGAAAAGTGGAAGGAGAGAAAAGAAGAGAAGGACGACCACAGGGGCAATGAATGCACCATTTCAAAGAAAACCTCACTATCAGTGCTGCTGGTATACACTTACTTTCCCTCCTGTTCACAAATGTGAGTGCGCACTTTGCTCGCACACGCCCCGTCCGTGCAAGCGCTCGGCCTCCCACGTATGCGCTTTGTTCACATGTGTGGCTTGCGCGCAGGTGGGCGACTTGGAAACATGCCTAAAGAGGAGGGCATGGAGCCTTGGCGAGTGGGCGGCCCCCACCTGCGATTTCCACCACTGGCTGAATCCCGCCTTTGCGCGCATGGACTTTTATTATTTTTCTTTTACATTTTTGATCAACTCCTTTTATCCTTTCTATTCCCCAGGTGCTGCTTCCTCTCCCCCCAGGCGGAGGTCCGAGAGAAACATGCCTTCCTCAACTCGTCTAGTGTCCCAGGGTAACCCCACTGGGGTGGCCAGGAAAATGATGGGCACCCCGGTACGACAAAAGCATTGTTGGGTTCTTTCATTCATGGAATTGGAATAGGAATAGGAATAGAATAGGAATATAGAATAGAGTAGACTAAGAATAAGAATAGAATATGAATAGAATAGAAATATAGAATAGAAATAGAATAGAATAGGAATATAGAATAGAATAGAAATATAGAATAGAATAGAATAGCAATATAGAATCGAGTAGACTGAGAATAAGAATAAAATAGAATACGAATAGAATAGAAATGTAATAATAATAATAATAATAATAATAATAATAATAATAATAATGAAATTTTTGTTAGCCGCACCCTCTCCAGAAGGACTTGGGGCGGCGTACAATAAAAACACATAAAATACAAATATAGACAGTACATACACATAAACATAGACGTATACGTGGAGGAGGTAGACAGATAATGGAAATAGAATTAAGATTGCAATTTAAAATCCCCTAATTAAAATTACAAGATTAAAAAACCCATCAGGAGCGATATGATGAAACTATGGTTGAGCCAGGCCAGCTACTTGGAAAAGGTGGGTCTTGAGCTTTGCACGGAAGGAGCGGAGGTCAGAGGTAGTCCTAATATCCGGGGGGAGGTTGTTCCACAGGGCTGGGCCCGCCACAGAGAAGGCTCTGCTCCTAGGCGCCGCCCCCCGACATTGTCTGGTGGACGGCACCTGGAGAAGTCCCACCCTGTGCGAGCGAATTGGTCGCAGGGATGTATGGGGCAGGATACGATCCCGCAAGTAGCTAGAATAGAATACATTAGGAATATAGAATAGAGTAGACTAAGAATCCGGAAGGCGGATTTGCTTAACGCCCATGACGCTACTTGAACGACTAAAAGTATTCACTTAACCACCGTGGCAAGAAAGGTCGTAAAATGGGGCAAACTCACTTAACAAACATCTTACTTAATAAATTTGGGTTCAATTGTGGTTGTAAGTTGTGGATCACCTGTATTTGGGGTAGGAGTTTATTTTACAGAATATCAGATTCTGTGTCTCCAACAGAAAAATTCTCTCCCAGCTGCATTTTTCTTTGGTGCCCCGCTGAATATTTTTTTTCCTGTCTTCTTTGTAGCTCCCAGGGGCTTCTGTCAAACGCACGATAACTCTGAGAAAGATTAAGCCCCGGAACCAACAGGTGAGTAGTTGTTACGAAGCCGTTTATTATGCATGTTCCATCTTTTATCTGATTTTTTTAAAAAAATAATTTTTTGTTGAAGCTCATCCTCGCAAAAGATGCAAATGAAAATACAGACAATAGGAAAGGCGGGAGGGAAACAGAAAGGGGAAAGAAGATGTGAAGGAAAAAGCAAAAAGAAAGAAAAGCAATGACTTCCAACTTTTTTCCGTGCAGTAATTAAATTAGTAAATTGTAATAAAGTAATAAAGCAAATTACACTTTTAACTTTCATATAATTAGTAACTACTAGCCATTTCAACAGCAACAAACGGAGTCATCAAAACCCAAAGTCAACATTTCCTTTTATTCTGTTTCAAGTAAAAATCTAGCAGCAATTTCCAAATAGAAACAAAACTGGATATATTATTTTCCTTAATTAAGACACTCTTGCTACCTCTGCCAGTTATATTACTGTGAGAATTGACCTGTCTTTCCATGACGGTGGTGGTATTATTATTATTATTATTATTATTATTATTATTATTATTATTATTATTATTATATAGGGTAACAGAATCCAGCAATCATGCATAAAAATTCAGCAAATCAGAACATAAAATGTGTTTTCAAAATATAAAACATTAGAGCAGTGAACCATTTTTGAAAAACACACAGCATGAACAATGAATACAATTACGAATACAATTAATTCATGGCCTTACGCCAAATGAGCTTAATTTTTTTTTCTTTTCTGCTCCCCAGGACCAGGTGAAAGAAAGTGATTTAATTCCTCGTCGGAGTCCAAGGGTAAGCACGGCGCCATAGCAATTTTTGAGATTTAAAAGAAGGCCTTTCAGCAAGATGTAAAATCTTTTAAGTAGCCCAGACTTCCCCAATTTTCCCCCTTACCAGAGGGAGGCCCCTTGTGGAGTACTGTGAAGCCGTTACCAGGGCAACTCCACTGCGCTGTACAGTAGAAGCCATTTTACAGCCTTACAGTAGAAGCCATTTTAAGGCACAACAGGCTGTATCGTAAGAGAACACACACCCCGAGGGGTGCTAGGGGTGTCTTACCCCCCACAGTATTTGTTTCCAGAGAGTAAGTCATCTATGTACCACATTTGGTTGAAATTGCCCCAGGCATTCCAGAGTTATGCTGGAAACACACACACACACACACACGTTTTTATATAGACTAGCTGATAACCCGGCGTTGCCCAGGTATTTATAGACATCATGTCCTCTCTCTTCCCCCTCCCGTGTGCTCCTCTTTCCTGCCCTCTCTATGATCTTGGCCCTTTGCCCCAAATCCATCAGGCGCTTCCCCATTGGTCCACTGGAGGGCGAACATCACGGCTGGCTTTCCAGAGGAAGCCGCGAAGGAACTGACATCACAAACATTTGCCGCTCTAGGATGCCGCACTCGCTCTCCTTAACGGGCCTGGACTTTTAGTAAAATTAAAACGATGGGTATCTGCAAAGATGTTTGGAGAGAGGTCCATTTGCACACAATAAAACAAATCAGCCTAAATTGCTCTAAATATCACTGCCAGCAGTCCAAAATGGTTGAAGTTAACTCTCTTTTGAGGTGGGAGGAAGGAAAGTGATGAGGAAATATCTTTCTTATAATGGGAAATACGATTAAAGGTAGTCCTTGACTTACCACAGTTCATTTAATGCACAGTTCTAATTAACGTCCCCGAAAAAAGTGACTTATGACCGTTTTTCACACTTACGACCATCGCAGCAGCCCCAGCTGTTACCAACTTAACACCTGCAGTGATTCACCTAACAACTGTGGCAGAAAAGGTCGTAAAATTAGGCAAAATGCGCCTAACAATTGTCTTGCTTAGCAACAGACATTTGGAGCTCAATTGTGGTCATAAGTCAGAGACTACCTGTAGTTTGCCAATTTCATACAATCCCAAAAGTGCTTTTTTCAAGAGGCTACTGGACTTTCTGGTTTTTCTTTTGAAAAAGTCTCGCTTCTCATCCAAGAAGCTTCTTCAGCTCTGGCTGGATGGTGGGGAAGGGAAGGATTTATCCTCCTTGCAGACAGCTGGTCATTTGCATCCTTTTAGTGGGTCGTTGAGGCTACTTGGAGGTTTATCTGTGTCTTCTTTAAATACGTTTCACCTCATCCAAGAAGCTTCTTCAGGTCTGACTAAATGATGGGGAAGGGAAGGATTTATCCTTGCAGGCAGCTGGTCATTTGCATCCTTTTAGAGGGTCATGGAGGCCACTTGGAGGTTTATTTGCGTCTTCTTTAAATACGTTTTGCTTCTCATCCAAGAAGCTTCTTCAGCTCTGACTGGATGGTGGGGAAGGGAAGGATTTATCCTCCTTGCAGACAGCTGGTCATTTGCATCCTTTGAGAGGGTCCTTGAGGCCACTTGGACGTTTGTCTGTGTCCTCAAGGACATCTGAGTGGTACAAATCCTGTGTAGAAGGACCCATTTATCTGAGGACACAAATAAACCTGCAAGTGGCCTCAACGACCCTTTGCAATGGCTCCAGTTGCTCCAGTTGCAATGACTCAACCTCCCGACTCTTACCCTTCTGCTGGTTTCCACCTTGTAGTAAGTAACACGGACCCAGTTCCTGTTTTGCAGATCTCCTTCAAAGAAAACAAGGAGAACAGCCCCCTGGCGGCCCCTGAAAATCAAAGCCCCCGCGGAGGGGAGGCCCCGAAGAAAACCCAGCCTTTCACCCCGTGCTGCTCCTTGAACGCAGAGAACAGCTCACCGAAAGAGACTAACGTTCTGTCCCCGGTCAGCGCCAACACGCCGGGTTCCCCACCGGAATGCGAACGAGACCTCGCCATGTCCAAGCGTGTGCGCCGCTCTTACAGCCGCCTGGACGTCTATTTGTCCCGCAGCTTCATAGACAAGCCAGATTTTCCCAACTTCAGCCTGACCGGCACCTCCACGCCCGCTGGTGGTCCTGGCAAGCGGCAAACCCTCTTCGGTTTCGAAAAGCTGCTGCTCCCCGGGGATCTGGTGGAACCCTCCCCTCTGCATCTCATCTGCGCCCCCAAGACGGCGGAGGAGGAAAGCGGGGCCTTTGGGAAGCCGGACACCGACATCCCTGGCATCTCATTCGGCAGGGAAAAGCGAAGGAAGAAGAAGGTGCCTGAGTTTGATGTGAGTATGTTGTGGCCTGCAGATTCGGACAGTGAGGAGGGTTGGGGAGGAACCTGGGCCAGTCCTGGAGCCTGGGGAAGGCTCTGAGGAGGGCTCTGTGTTGGAGGCAAAGAGGGGAACAGAGCCGTAGGCCAGTTATCAGCTGCCTTCAGAGTCAGACATCAGTGAGGCAGAAGAACAGCTGGAGCCTGTTTCCAGTGTGCGCATGTGCAGAACTGCCAAAGGGAACAGCTAAAGAATACGAGTCAACTTGGGAGGAAGGCCACAGGGGGATGATGAATGGCCCCTCCCAGAGGAAATAAAAGAGGAGCGACAGGGGAGTGGAGTTTGCAGGAAACAATTTGTTTGTTCGGTCGTTAGATTCATTTCAGGAGTGTGAAGATCTGTCCGTGAATCCCAGAGACTCTGTGCCCAGAGTCTTTCCTTGCACAGCCCCTCATTTGGGAAAATATTGACATGGCAGCTTTCCAAGCTAGATAAGGTCTGTGGTCATAAATCCGCCTTTGAAAGACTGTTTGCCAGGCCTTGGCTGAATGGGAATGAGAGGAATTCACATCCGTTTAATAAAAGGGGTTTTGTCGGGACCAGGACTCTGCTTCGTGCTTTTTGGGGGAAGCCTGGGTCAGAACAGAGAGGACTCGGCGCTGGAGGTAGCCAAGCTGTGGCTGTAAATTTTGTGTTAAAATTATGGGCTGCTCAGATCCCGTAACCTGCCTTGTGCACGTGACTTACTAAGAGAGTGAAGTCCCACTCCCTCCAGGCATGGGCCTCAAGTAAGTGCCTGATCTGGGTAGAAAACAAGCGACATCCTATGTTAAAACTTGCAGTTTAATGCCAGATTTTACACATTCTCGGTCCATTTAATTTACAGTCAACAATCTATAACTGACAAGCCCTTTCTATTTACTGTCCTGGAAACTTACGTCTGCTGTTAGGTCTCGTATTATTGTGTTATTTATGCTAGTGTATCTTTATTCTTAGTTGCATAATAAAAAAACCCACAATAGTATAAATAAGCTTTTCTGCCTGGAAAGGCCGTTGACTATTAAACAACAGGGTTTAAATTTAGAAATAAAAAGTTTACTGGAGTATGAAGAATAAGTAATAAAGGTCTGCCTGTAATATCTGGTAGAAGAGATAGGAAAATGGCTATAGTAAAAAACTGGAATGAAAGGAGAAAAAAAAACACCCACTATCCCCGGAGACACACACACACACCTCCAAGGTCAAACACAACCCTGATGTGGCCCTCAATGAAATCAAGTCCCCCCCCGCCCCCCCCGGATCTAGTGTATGGCATATCATACATGGGCTAGCAATATATGTTAACTTTGCACCGACATTAATACAGGTAGTCCTCAACTTACAAGAGTTCATTTAGTGACCGTTCAAAGTTGCAACGGCACTGAAACGTGACTTAAGACCATTTTTCACACTTACGACCATCGCAGCATTCCCCAATGGTCGACGTTTGCAGTTTCACTGGAAGCTTTCAAGAAGAGATTGGATTGTCGTCTTGTCAGAAATGGTGTTGGGCAGGGGGTCACCAAACTGCGGCTCTGGAGCCGCTTGTGGCTCTTTCCTCCCTCTGCTGCGGCTCCGTCACCGGTCGGCACCACAATTTTGAGAGGAGCTTCCGGTGGGGGGACGGGGAGAGAAGCAGAGTGTGCCAGGAGAAGACTCTATGGCAAGGGGAGGGTTTTCCAGTTGTCTCCACCATTGATAGGGCTTTCGATTTTGATGGGTAGAGGAAAAAGGACGCCGCGCTAGGAGGAGACTATGGTGGGGGGACTGAACTTCCGGTCAGCTCCAGAATTGAACGGGGGGCTTCCGGTTAGGACCTTTGTGGCTCCCGGAGTTTTCTGTGGGAAACGGGTCCAAATGGCTCTTTGAGAGTTTTAAGTTTGCCGACCCCCGGTGTAGGGCCTGCTTGGAGCGGGGAGGGAGGGGGGGTTTGGTCTAGATGACCTGCAAGGTCCCTCCCAACTCTATCTATCTGTCTGTCGGTCCAACAGGCAAAGTCGATGGGGGAAGCCAGATTCACTTTAACAACGGGGTTACTAACTTAACAACTGCAGTGATTCACTTAACAACAGTGGCGCGATGGGTTGTAAAATGGGGCCAAACTCACTTCACGCCTGTCTCGTGCAGCCACTGAAATGTGGGTCTGGATTGTGCCCGTAAGTTGAGGACTACCTGTATAAAGATGTGTGGAAACATTTAATCAAGAGGTCTTACAGGATTCTGATTGCCTTAATGCAGAACCTCTGTCGTCTTCTCTCATAGCGTGGATTATTTTTGTGTGTGTACAATTTTTTTATTTTATTTTAATACAAACAATCCATCTTCCATTAAACAGTGTGTCATCTGGGGTGCAAATGTCTTGAGCGATAACAATTAGAATTTACAACCATACTCGCTATTTATCTGCTCACGACCTTAATACTGATATGCAGAACATACCTGGTCCTATAACAATCTTCTTCTTAAGTTATTTAGTTCCTTTTTTAAAAAAAGAATATATTTTTATTAAGCAGCTTGTTCCGTTTTTTTAAAAAAAACATAAATATCATCTTTGCAATATTTCTACATTGTTAAGCATCCGTTATACTCCTTTTATCTGTACATATATACCTTTATATATAAAAGACACAGATTTTTTTTAAAAAAAATTAAACATAAAAGACAACATAAAAAAAATTCGCATCCATTACATACAGCATGTTGTTTGGTTACAAGCTTTTGTGCATCCATATTTTCAATTACGTATACAGTCACAAAATATCCATCTAATATGACTAAGTATCTCACTTTCATTGTACATCATATATTCAATTAAGGTTAATATTTCTTTCCTTTCAACAAATCTAATTCCCTTGCATTCTTAATTGTCTGTTTAATAACAATATACCTTTGTGTGATCACTTATCACATTCTGATTGTTTTTACAGTATAAAAGAATTTACCAACTATTTATGTTTATACATCACTACTTTCAATTATGCATAATTATGCATAAGTAGTATGAATAAAAGAAACAGATATTGTGATCTCCGGAACTTTAAAATATATTGCTCACTAAGCTTTCGTTAGCCACTGCTAACATCGTCATCATCTGAGTGTAAAAGCCATTAACGAGATACCTGCCTTTATACAGTGTTAATCAACTACACCTGGAAGTCACATTTTAGGACAATTCACATCTATCTTTCTTTCTATCTATCTATCTATCTATCTATCTATCTATCTATCTATCATCTATCTATATCTATGTATATCTACCTATCTATCTTTCTTTCTATCTATCTATCTATCTATCTATCTATCTATCTATCTATCTATCTATCTATCTATCTATCTATCTATCTATCTATCTACCTACCTACCTACCTACCTACCTACCTCTATATCTATCTATCTATCTATCTAATCTATCTATCTATCTATCTATCTATCTATCTATCTATCTATCTATCTATCTATCTATCTATCATCTATCTATCTATCTATCTATCTATCTATCTATATCTACCTACCTACCTACCTACCTACCTATATCTATGTCTGTCTATCTATCTATCTATCTATCTATCTATCTATCTATCTATCTATCTATCTATCTATCTATCTATATCTACCTACCTACCTACCTACCTACCTACCTACCTACCTATCTCTATATCTATCTATCTATCTATCTATCTATCTATCTATCTATCTATCTATCTATCTATCTATATCTATGTATATCTGTCATCTATCTGTCTGTCTGTCTATCTATCTGTCTATTTTTACACATTTTTCATCTACTCATAGTTATTTATACTTATATTTCTTCTATTCCTATTACTCTTTCCATATACTTATTTCTATATAATGCATCTTATATCCTTCTATGTCCATATATTTCTCTTATACTTCTTATTCAGTACTATTTTATATACAATCTATCTTACATTCCGTTCCCCCCCCCCATTAATTCTGCGGTTCTATGATTATTTAATTCTATCCATATATTTTCCGTATTTCACTAATCTACTTTCGTTTCTAACTTTCATATTTGTTCTCAAACCATCAGTAGAATAGTTGCCAGACACTGTAATATCCAGTTTGCTCCTTCTCTCTAATTGCACGTGTTAACCCCCCTAGCGTGGATTGACTGTCAAAGCAGAAGGCTCTCTTTACCCAAATAAAAGTCGTTTTCTTGCCTTTGCAGAAATCCAAGATGGATGAGTGGGCTGCACAGATGAA
Organism: Natrix natrix natrix; assembly: GCA_029891615.1. Classification (NCBI taxonomy): domain Eukaryota; kingdom Metazoa; phylum Chordata; class Lepidosauria; order Squamata; family Natricidae; genus Natrix; species Natrix natrix. The sequence goes on along the minus strand of JAKRSK010012682.1, from coordinate 529,096 downwards.
TGCTGAGTTTGAAGAAGCCGAGAAATTTGACCTCCTGGTGGAGTGAAAAGCTGCATCTTCTCAGCGCATCATCGTTGGTGGCCAAGAAAGTTCTTTGTACATAAATCTGACCGACCCCCCCCCCCCCCCCCTAGGAGGACGCTTATTCTTTCTTGGCATAAAGCTGTAAATTTTCTTCTTTTTTGTTACTACAGGCTTACTCACGGACAAAAGGCAGCTAATGCTTCTCTTAATCCCCCACCCACCACAAAACCCCCGCAAAAGATACTCTATAGTTCTGTGGGCTTATATGGAATTTTTGTTTTCTGAAAATACGCATCGAAAGAGTCCGGATTTTATCCGCTATCACAATTTTTTGTAAATGGCTCGGTCAACTTTGGAAACAACTTGGGTGGGGTTTTTTTTTTTCACCCCCTTCTCAGTCGCCATTATTAATAGGCAGAAAATAATCAAGGCATTAAGGCGATGTGCATTCTGGTTTTTGAAAGAGCCACAACTTTCCCCCCAGTAGTTTTCCTTCAATTATTTTTCTTCTGCGTTTGCCTTCTGCAAAAGTCACATTTGCTTAAACGGAGTGGGGGGAATCTGGTTTGCTCAGCCAGCTTCCATTTTTAGGGGAGGGGGTATGTGAGTTAAGGGGGAGCTTGTTTTAAGGAACAGCCTGTTTCTTAAGCCGCTCTCTCTCTCTCTCTTGCGCTGGCTGCTCCTCTTAAAGGACTCCTCGCACAGTGACCAAGCTTTTGATGTTAATTTTGTCTCTTGTCCTGTCCCCGCACTGGGGACATTTCACAGTGCAGCCCTGTTAGAATAATTGTGAGAAAATTAAAAAGTTTTCCTGCTGTCTCCACGTGTATGTTTAAGACATGATTTAGGGCAAGAGGGGGGGATCAAAGCCGAGGCCCGCAGGCCGAATCCAGACCGCGATGTGGTTGGATCCGGCCAGTGGTGGGAGCCTACTGATTTAACAAACCGGTCCGGTGATTGCGCGCGCACGCAGTTGTGAGGAAATTTACCTTCTGCGTTACTGCTCGGGAGGAAAACAGCTGAATCGCTCTGCCGCGCACTAGCTGATCGTTGGAGCTACAAAACCGATCCGAACCGGTTGAATCCCATTCCTGGATCCGGCCCACAGGATCGGCCTGGTTGAGTGGTGTCAGGCTGGCCACGCCCACCCAGTTGCCCACACCCACTCGGCCCAGTTCGAGGTCAAGCACAGCCTTCAACGAAATTGAGTTTGACACCCCTGATTTAGGGTGAAGCAACTAAATTAACGCTGGGATTAATTTAGAGATTTTCGGGGCAAATTATAGGGAATTATAGTGATGTGTGAAAGGCCAATACGAAGACAGCCAGTCCTGGATTTATGACCCCAACATTGCTGTCGTTCAGTGAGAATGTGCTAAATGAGCTTCACTCCATTTTACGACGCTGCTCGCAACGGTCGTTAGGGGAATCATGGCAAGTGATACAAAGTTAGCAACCTGGCCGTTAAGGGAATCCGGCTTCCCCGGTGAGTTGGCTTGTTTGGAGGTAGCAAAAGGGGATCACGTGACACACACACACACACACACACACCGCGGGACGTTTAGCAGCAGAACTGTTGTCCTTGATTGTGGTCATAAATCAAAGCCTATCTGTGTTTTTAAAAAAGGCATGTTTTTTTCCCAACTAGGCTCAGCCTAGAGTTTGTTCCTCGGGCCCCCAGTTTTGTGGACCGCTGGTGGCCTGCGGAGCTCACAGCAGAGTCGGACAGCGAGGAGGTTGGGAAGGAACATGGGCCAGTCCTGGAGTCTGGGAAAGGCTTGAATGAGGATTCTGCGTCGGAGGCAGAGAGGGGGCCAAGGCCATCGGGGAGTTATCTGCTGCCTCCGCAGCCTCCAAAGTTGGACACCAGCAAGGCAGAGGAACAGGGGGAGCCTGTTCCCAGTGCGTACATGCACAGAGTTGCCAGAAGGCAAGAACAGTTAAAACAGAAGGGAGTAAGGTTTGGAGGAGATTGGCCCCTCCCATAGGACATAAAGGTGGAGCAAAGACATGTGAGCTTTTGCAGGAAACAACTTGGTTCATGCTGGTCGGTTTTTCTTCTGAAGCTCCGTTTTGACTCTGTGCTCTGTGTGGCCTTGCCAAGCTACCGTATTTTTCGGAGTATAAGACGCACCGAAGTATAAGACGCAGCAAGGTTTTGAAGAGGAAAATTTTTTAAAAAGTTTTTGCACTCTACAAATCTCCCCAAAACAGCCCATTTTTTGCGAAAAAGGACCTGGTTCCCCCCCCTCTCCCCAAAAAGGCAATGAATAGCCCTTAGGAGGCTTGTAGAGTGCTTGGGGGGGGGGTGTTTAAAAAACGGCCCGTTTTTTGTCAAAGAAAGGGAATGGATAGTCTTTAGGAAACTTATAGAGTGCTGCTGGGGGCAGAGGGGAGGGGGCAAAAAAACAGGCGGTTTTTCGCTCAATTCTGCCCTCCGCAGCCCCCAGGAGCTCACTCTGAAAGTGAGCTAAAAGCTATGCACAGCCATTTTGGTGAAGGGGCGGAGTTTCGGGAGGCAAAAAAAATGCTGTATTCAGTGTATAAAACGCCCCCAGATTTTCAGCCTCTTTTGAGGGAAAAAGGTGGGTCTTATACTCCGAAAAATACGGTAATTGCTAATTTAAGCCTTTGGCAGTGCTTCAAGGGAGATAAAGGTGGGTGCTTATCAGCCTTATCTCGAAAGACTTTGGCAGATTTCTGTAGGACTCTTTACAAACTATTTGGGACTCAGGGGTTGGAAATGAATATAATTCAGAGCCTTTGAAATAAAAAGAGGGCTTTTGGACCTAATTGTATCAGGAAGCCTAGGTCACAACAAACACAACTGTCGTAAAGATGACCCAGTTGCCAAGCGTCTGAATTTTGATCATGGAGAAGCTGCAAGGGTCGTAAGTGTGAAAAATTGCCATAAGTCAGTGCATATATCTGGCAACCAGTTCCTGGATAAGGTTTCCCACCCACTGAAGTCCCACAATGTCAGAGGCCAGGCTGTTGATCTTGGGGCAGGGGTCACCCCTTGGAGGGGTCTTCCATGTTTCCGAACTGAAGTTCTCTTGGCGAATCAGGGCTCGGGGAAAAAAGGGGTAGAGGGGCCTCAGACCCTTGGCGGAGGCCCAGCTGACTTTACGGAAGACTGCTTTCGTACGTCGGGGACTGTGGTTTAAAAATAATCTAATCCCGGGATTGATTTTTCCCTCCCGTGCGGTACAATGGGTCAATATACAATTTTTATTGTTAAACAGTTTGCTTTGAAACACACAAGCAAAAGCGCTTTCGGGGATATGCGTTTACGTAACTGTCCAGATGTGGCTTGCACACACCCACAACCTGCTTGTACACATTTTGCTTGTGAATCGCAAGCGAAGACTTCAACCCTGGAGGCTTTTTTAGATGGGACTGAATAATCACTTGTCTGACATGGGCTGGGCTAGGAGACCTCCAGAGAACAAATTAATAGAGTTGGGAGGGACCTTGTAGGTCATCTAGTCCAACCCCTCGGCCAAGCAGGAGACCCTACACCATTTCTGACAGGTGGCAGTCCAGTCTCTTCTTGAAAGCTTGCAGGGATGAAGCTCCCACAACTTCCGAAGGCAACTTCTGTTTCAGTGAATATAGTTTAACAGTTGGAAGGGACCTTGGAGGTCATTTAGTCCAACCTCCCATCCAAGCAGGAGACCCTACACCATTTCTGACAGAGGGCAGTCCTGTCTCTTATTGAAAGCCTCCAGGGATGAAGCTCCCACAACTTCCGAAGGCAACTTCTGTTCCATGGGTTGATTTGTCTCCCTGTCAGAGAATTCCTCCTTATTTCCAGGTTGAATCTCTCCTTGGTCAGTTTCCATCCATTGTTCCTTCTCTGGCCTTTGGGGGCTTTGGAGAATAGCTTCACCCCCTTCCTCCTCTCTGTGGCAGCCCCTCCAATATTGGAAGATGCTCTCCTGTCTCCCTTGGTCCTTCTCTTCCCTAGACTAGCCAGGCCCAGTTCCTGCAACCGTTCATCCTTTGTTTGAGCCCCCAGCCCCCTCATCATCCTGGTTGCTCTTCTCTGCATTTTTTCTAGACTCTCAATATCCTTTTTATAGTGTGGGGACCAAAACTGGGTGCAGTGTTCTAGATGGGGCCTTACTTTATAGACCTCCAAGTTCCCTCCCAGCTCTATTCTGATTCAAATTTGAATTGCAAAGAGGATGGACGGATGGATGAGAGTGGGATGGCAGAGCGATTTTAGTAGTGGTTTTCCACCTGAACCATTTTAAGATGTGTGGGCTTCAACTCCCAGAATTCCCCAGCCAGCTTGGAGAATGTTTGGAGCATAGGGAACTCTGGGAGTTGAAGTCCACACACATCTTCATGCGCCCAAGTTTAGGCAATCTTGTTTTATCTAAGCTCTCATCTTTGCTATCGAATCTCGGGGTGGAATTTGCTCAGTTTTATGATCCAAGCCATGTTCCTCTTCTACCCTTGTTAAATCATTAAAGTATCTTGATGCAATTTATTGGTCTAATTGCTCAGCTCAGCAGAGTTTGAAGAAAATGTGAATTCAGTCTGCTTAACCTGGATTGTTAAACCCTGGTTTGTGAACTAAGTGACAATCGCCTGGGGTTACGCCACCCACCCAGGGATAAGCCACAGTTTACCAATGTCTGTGGAGATTCTCCATCATCGAGGTCATGGTTGCCCCAAAGGTGCTTTTCAAAAGGCAACTGGACTTCCTTGTTCTTTTTTCCTTGAAAATATTTAACCCAAAGGTGCCTTTTTTTCCAGGGGCAACTGGACTTTCTGGTTTTTTTTTTCTTTGAAGACATTTCGCTTCTCATCCAAAAAGCTTCTTCAGTTCTTCAGATGGTGGCGATTGGAAGGATTGAGACTCCTTGTAGACAGCTGGTCATTTGCGTCTTTTAGATGGTTGTTGAGGCCACTTGGAAGTTTATTTGTGTCTTTAAAGATGTTTCCCTTCTCATCCAAGAAGCTTCTTCAGCTCTGACTGAATGGTGGGGAAGGGAAGGATTTATCCTTGCAGACAGCTGGTCATTTGCATCCTTTTGCATCCTCACCTCACACATCTCTACGACCTATCCGCTCTCACAGGGAGGGACTCCTCCAGGTGCCACCCGCCAAGCAGTGCCAGCGGGTGACGCCTAGGAGTAGAGCCTTCTCTGTGATGGTCCCAACCCTCTGGAATGACCTCCCCCCCGATATCAGAACCACCACCGACCTTCCCTCCTTCCGACAGAAGCTCAAGACCCACCTGTTCCAATTAGCTGGCTTAGCCGATTTATAGCTCCATCTTCCACCTCCTGGCAAACATTTTATTGGGGAATTTTTTTAGGGAATTTTAATTTTATTTGTATTTTAACTAAATATTGTACAGTATATTTTCTACCTCCTCCGTCTACGTCTATGTCTATGTCTATGTATTTGTATATGGTTTTAATAATGACTGTACACCGCCCCGAGTCCTGCTTAGGAAAGGGTGCGGTCTAGAAATAAAAGATTATTATTATTATTATTATTATTATTATTATTATTATTATTATTATTATTATTATTTTAGAGGGTTGTTGAGCCCACTTGGAGGTTTATTTGTGTCTTCTTTAAATACGCTTCGCTTCTCATCCAAGAAGCTTCTTCAGCTCTGACTGGATGGTGGGGAAGGGAAGGGTTTATCCTCCTTGCAGACAGCTGGTCATTTGCATCCTTTTAGAGGGTCCTTGAGGCCACTTGGAGATTAATTTGCGTCTTCTTTAAATGTTTTGCTTCTCATTCAAGAAGCTTCTTCAGCTCTGACTGGATGGTGGGGAACGGAAGGATTTATATTCCTTGCAGACAGCTGGTCCTTTGCATCCTTTTAGAGGGTCATTGAGGCCACTTGGAGGTTTGTCTGCCCTCAAGGTCATCTGAGTGGTGCAAATGGTATGTAGAAGCATCCATTTATCTGAGGATACACATAAACCTCCTAAAAGGATGCAAATGACCAGCTGTCTGCAAAGACTATAAATCCTTCCGTTTCCCACCATCCGGTCAGAGCTGAAGAAGCTTCTTGGATGAGAAGTGAAATGTCTTCAGAAAAAAACCCAGAAACTCCAGTTGCCTCTTGAAAAAGCATCTTTGGGACACGGTTTACAAAGTGCAATGCCTGGGACATCTCAATCAAAAGGTAATCCACGATTATAGTCACAAGCCCCAAGCTGTAAAAATGTGTGAATTTCAACACAAGCTGGCTGGGGAATTCTGAGAGTTGAAGTCCACCCCTCTTAAAAGTGCCCACTGTCGGCAAGTATTGCTTTAAAGCAGGGGTGGGCAGCAATGTCCCCCTTGCGACCTCTGAACTTCAAATCCCAGAATTCCCCAGCCAGCCATTTTTATTTATTAGATTTATTGTTTGTTTTTCAAGCATAAGCCATCCAGATCTCTAAATTGTACAAATATATTCCTAGAAGCCAAGCGGGTGGCACAGTTCGCACAATTTCCTGGGACCAGATGCTTTTTCCCTCAGCTAAAGCTGTGTAAAACACCCTTCTAGGTCACTATGGAGAACTCGCAGAATAGAATAGAACAGGATAGGATAGAATAGAATAGAATAATAAATAGAAAGACTAGAACAGAGTAGAATAGAAATAGAATAGAATAGAATAATAAATCGAACAGAGTAGAATTGAAAGAACAGAACTGGAATAGGATAGGATAAAATATAATAGAATAATAAATAGAAAGAATAGAACAGAGTAGAATAGAAATAGAATAGAATAATAAATAGAATAGAACAGAACAGAGTAGAATAGAAATAGGATAGAATAGAATAGAATAATAAATAGAACAGAACAGAACAGAGTAGAATAGAACTGGAATAGGATAGGATAAAATAGAATAGAATAATAAATAGAAAGAATAGAACAGAGTAGAATAGAAATAGAATAGAATAATAAATAGAATAGAACAGAACAGAGTAGAATAGAAATAGGATAGAATAGAATAGAATAATAAATAGAACAGAACAGAACAGAGTAGAATAGAACTGGAATAGGATAGGATAAAATAGAATAGAATAATAAATAGAAAGAATAGAATACAGTAGAACAGAATAGAAATAGAATAGAATAATAAATGGAAAGGATAGAATAGAACAGAGCAGAACAGAATAGAAATAGGATAGAATAATAAATAGAAAGAATAAAATAATTAGAATAGAAAGAATAGAATAATACAGTTAGAATAGAATATGATTCTGAATAGAATAGAACAAGAATAGAATAATAAATAGAAAAGAAAAGAAAATAGAATAATAGAAAAAGAATAGAATAATAGAATTAGAATAGGATTCTGAATAGAATAATGGAATAGAATTAGAATAGGATAGAAAGAATAGATACAATAAATAGAATAAGAATAGAATAATCGAGAATAGAATAGGATTCTGAATAGAATAGGAATAAAATAGAAATAAGAGTAGAATACAATAGAATAGAATAATAGTTGGGACCTTGGAGGTCCTCTAGTCCAACCTCCTGCTTAGACAGGAAACCCTACACCACTTCAGACAAATGTTTGTCCAATCTCTTCTTAAAAACTTCCAGTGTTGGAGACTTCACAACTTCTGGTGGCAAGTTGTTCCACTGATTAATGGATCTGTCCTCCTTAGTTCTAGGTTGCTTCTCTCCTTGATGAGTTTCCACCCATCGCTTCTTGTCCTGCCCTCAATGGCATATATATACATTATACACGGTCTAACTATACTAACATTACAATCCATAAACGGTGTGGCCCGTTGTGAGTTTAATACTAAAAGGGCATTAAACTCACTTATTACCTTCAACTCAGATCCTCCACAGGATGTTGGCAACGAAGGAATTTGCTTATGAAACCTGGTTTTAGAGGCGCAACGCATGCTCCGGTCAACTGCTGGCCTCTATTAGTTCAATCAAACGTCCAAGGCTGATTGTATTGACAAGTCCCGTTTCTGCTCCACTAAATCGGCCGGCCCCGGCTAAATGAACAGGGAAGACGTGGTTAGGAGCAGACAGGCATCCGTTGCTCAAGATGAGTGCCTCAACCATCCGGCCAAAGCTGGAGAAGAAAGAGCAGGTGGCGGCATTCAACCCAACCCACTGGTCAGAGGAGAATGGTGGCAGTGGCGTTCCGGCTGGGAAGCTCCAGGTTCTTGAGAAGTTCTTTACGCCGGTACAGCAGGCCAAGCGACGGAAGGAGAGGGTGTATCTGCCCCTGCAGATGGAGAGCCTGGATGACCGCTTCTCCGTCCACTCCTCCAGCTCGTCCACGTCCACCTCGTCAGCCATGTGGTTTCTAGAAGCCAGGCTTGAAAAGGAGGCACCATGCATGGTGCCTTCTCAGTATCGTTCTTCTCCAACTGGACCTGGTAGGGAGGTCGCCGTGGAGGGCGCATCCTCCTGCCCCACCCGGGAGAACAGGAGGCTGGGTGGGTCCTTCACCCCGTTTGTCAGAGGTGTGGGGACGGGCGATTTGCCTCAGGGCCACCCGGGGCTCCGGCCGCAGGCGGGACAAGCTGAAGTCCTGGAGCAGAACATCTACAAGACCACGCATGGTCCAGCCTTTGGGGAAGAGGTTGAGATTCCAGCTGTGCAGCGGCCCTCCAAGACTGTCCAGCATCCTCTCAGCCGGGTTGCCTTGAGAAATGGGTTGGTGGAAGAGGACGGCCGGTTGTGGAAGACCAGATCCAGCGAGGCCATCACCGAACGGCCAACGGGAACAAAGCCTCTGGTGTCTCCGAAGCCCAGGAGATGCCAGCAGGAGCATCAGGAGAAGCCCTCCTCTCCGAAAAGCTTGGATCTGAGCCTCCCCAAGAAGTCCCTCATCCTAGGAGAAAACAGACGGATAGAAGACAAGCTGCGCTTTTCGGAGTTCCTCAACGAAGTCACCCAACAAATCATGAGCCCTTCAAATCTTATGTCCCTGGGTTGGAAGTCCCGAGGATCTTCTCCAACCAACAGAGCGCCCAGCACCAAGTCTATGTCGTCGGAGTGCCTGCTGGAGAAAAACGAAGGGAAAATGTCCTTGTCCAAGAGGAAAAGAGTCGGGCCGTTCGAAGCCAAGGGAGATGCCACCTCCATCTGCCCCAACCAGCTCCAGGGAAATGCCCAACCTCTCAGGATTCCGGATGAGACCAGCAGCAGCTCCGAGTCAGGTCTCTTTGATCCTTTCCTGGCCAAACTGCCCGAGCTGTTGGAAGAACCTTGTGGAGCGAGGAAGGATGGTGAAGGAGCATCAGAGCATGTTCTGAAGCTCACGGCTCAAGAACGGTCCTTCAAGAAAGCGGAGGAGATGGTGCCCCGAGGAGCAGAGAAGTCGGATGGTAAAGAATGGTCAAGGACTGTGGCTGGGAAGAGTCAGATGCTGTATAAGGTACTCGGCTTTTTCTCAAAACGAAGAGACTCTCTGGCCACCCAGCCCAGGTCCTTCACATCCTGAAGAAGGAGAAGAAGACCTGTGGTTTGTCTTTGCAGGAGGGACTTCAGTCTCTCCATCATTAACGTAGTGGTCAGGATGGTGAATTTGACCCTCCTTCAAAATTTCAGGGATTCAATCACTTGTCTAATTCGGTGTTTCTCAACCTTGACAACTCTATGATGTATGGACCTCAATTCCCAGAATTCCCCAGCTGGCTTGGAGCAGGCTGAGGAATTCTGGGAATTGTAGTCTATGTGTTTTAAAGCATGCTGGCTGGGGAATTCTGGGAATTGTAGTCTATGTGTTTTAAAGCATGCTGGCTGGGGAATTCTGGGAGTTGTAGTCCACATGTGTTAAAGCCTGGTAGTTGGGGAATTCTGGGAGCTGTAGTCCACATGTCTTCCTTCCTTCCTGTCTTTCTTTCTTTCCTTCCTTCCTTCCTGTCTTTCTTTCTTTCTTTCTTTCTTTCTTTCTTTCTTTCTTTCTTTCTTTCTTTCTTTCTTTTCCTTCCTTCCTGTCTTCCTTCCTTCCTGTCTTTCTTTCTTAATTTCTTTTCCTTCCTTCCTTCTTTTCTTCCTTCCTTCCTTCCCTCCTGTCTTTCTTTCTTTTCCTACCTTCCTTCCTTCTTTCCTTCCTTCCTTCCTTCCTTTCTTTTTTCTTTCTTCTCCCTCCTTCCCTCCTTTCCTCTCTCCCTCCCTTCCCCTCCCTTTTTATCCTTTTATTTGAATAGTTCTTCAGTTTGATTTCTGTTTTGGGATACTCTGATCCTTGCTTTTCTTTTTGAAATTTAGCAACAGGAGGGGGGGAAAAAACAGGAGAAAAATATGGATGTATCTGGGCTCAAAAATCCCATTTGACTTTAACCCAGCTCTTGGCTTACCTTGCCTTGACAGTCATAACATGGCAGGCAGGGAGGGAATATCTAGTCCTCTTAAAGCAGGGGTGTCCAAACTTGGGAACTTTAAGACTTGTGGACTTCAACTCCCAGAAGGCTGGGGAATTCTGGGAGTTGAAGTCCACAAGTCTTAAAGTTCCCAAGTTTGGACACCCCTGTCTTAAAGAATAAGTGGGGTGTAAGAGGATGAAAAGCTACTAGGACCAAACACACTTTTGTGGCTCTATTGCAAAGAGATGAAAATCTGCATTAAAGATGTACAACCTCATTTTCAACCTGGTGCCTCGTGGACATGTCGGATTTCAGTTCCCATAATTCCCAGCAGATACGGCTTTTCTGTCATGGTTATTGCCACTCAAGAAACACAACCAAACCAAATTGCAGGAAAGAAGATCCTATCAAGAGAGCCTTAGTTTTGGAATCAGCCATAAAGATCGGCTGGCAGTGGAAATCATTTTAGATCCAGTCTCCTTTGAGATCCGTTTCTAATTTATCCGAGTCTTAAGGGCTGATCCTTTGCCTTTTTTTTTTTTTTGAAGGAGGTGAAGAGTGAGAATTGAAATATATAGATACAGATATATATATTTATCCTTTTGCCCTTTTAGGAACTTCTGGTCGAAGTGAACCCAAAACCGTCCAGGTGAGTAAGGCCTGCATACTTGTAGGCATACTGACATAAAATTTCCTGCTCAAGCAGGGGGTTGGACTAGAGGACCTCCAAGGTCCCCACCAACTCTGTTATTCTGGTATTCTGCATCTCCTTTAGAAACAGCTCTTCTAAGCAGAGGTGCGCAGTTTGAAAATATGAATTAAATTAAATAAAATAATAATTACATTAATTACATTAATTACATTAATTAAATTAATTAAATTAATTAAATTAATTAAATTAATTAAATTAATTAAATTAATTAAATTAATTAAATTAATTAAATTAAATTAAATTATTAAATTAAATAATTAAATTAAATTATTAAATTAAATAATTAAATTAAATTAAATAATTAAATTAAATTACATTAAATTAAATTATTAAATTATTAAATTAAATTAAATTACATTAAATAAATTGTGAGTTAGTGTTTGGTTCAGTTGGGGGTACTTGCTTCTGAGCTGCCTTCTGGTGCCTCAGTTTGAACAATACTGTATATTTTGCATTTTCATTTCTATATTATGTTGGTTTAATGAGCGGTGCGGTGGCCTGGAGGTGTTGCTCTCGCCTCACAATCAGGAGGTTGTCAGTTCAATCCTAGGTAGAGGCAGATTTTTATCTCTCTGGGCACAAGGTGAAACAATTATCTGCTGAACAAAACTCCGCAATGGCAACACGAACGGCATCCGGCCAGTAAACACTTAACTCAATTCAGTTGCCCAGACTCCACCCCAATCCAAGATCATGGATCCTAGGTCATTAAATGACCTACGTCATTTAATGACCTAGGTCAATCCTAGGTCATTAAAAGACAAAAAATATATATGTTGTTTTAATGTTGTATACAGGTAGTCCTTGATTTACAAACGGTCAATTGATGACCATTCAAAGTTACAGCGGGCCTCCCCCATAGCTACTTATGACCCAGATTCAAAGTTCCGATGGCTGCAGGTACCCAATGTCACATGATTGCATTTTGGGCGCTAGGCAACCAATCTGCATTTATGGCCGTTTGCAGAATCCCAGGGTCCTGCGACCACAATTTGTGAACTTTTTCCTGAAAATTAGCATTTTGAGGTAGTCCTTGAGTTACGACCACAATGGAGCCCAAAACATCTGCTATGGTAGTTGTTAAATGAGTTTCGCCCTCTTTTATGGCTTTTCTTGCCACCGTTGTTAAGTGAATCATGCTGTCGTTAAGCGAATTGGCTTTGCTTGGCAGAAGCCATCTGGAAAGGTTACGAAGGGCGATCACATGACCCCGGGACTCTGCAACCGTCATAAATTTGAAAACTGGTCATGTCACTTTTTTCTCCGTTGCTATTGTAACTTTGGTCACGAAATAAATGGTTGTATGAATATCAGATTCAGATTAACAGAGTTGGATGGTTCTCACTCTCAGAAAGTTCCTCCTTATTTCCAGGTTGAATCTCTCCTTGGTCAGTTTCCATCCATTGTTCCTTCTCTGGCCTTCAAAGGTGCTTTGGAGAATAGCTTGACCCCCTTCCTCCTCTTTGTGGCAGCCCCTCAAATATTGGAAGAAGACCATCCTGTCTCCCCTAGTCCTTCAGATTAACAGAATTGGAAGGGAGCTTGGAGGTCATCTAGTCCAACCCCACTTCCAAGCATGAGACCCTATACCATTTCTGACAGATGGCAGTCCAGTCTCTTCTTGAAAGCCTCCAGGGATGAAGCTCCCACAACTTCCGACGGCAACTTCTGTTTCAGTGAATATAGATTAACAGAGTTGGAATTGACCTTGGAGGTCATCTAGTCCAACCCCCTCTACCCAAGCAGGAGACCCTACACCATTTCTGACAGAGGGCAGTCCGATCTCTTCTTGGAAGCCTCCAAGGATGAAGCTCCCACAACCTCTGAAGGCAACTTCTATTCCATGGGTTGATTGTTCTCCTTGTCAGACAATTCCTTCTTATTTCCAGGTTGAATCTCTCCTTGATCAGTTTCCATCCATTCTTCCTTGTCTGACCTTCAGGGGCTTTGGAGAATAGCTTGACCCCCTTCCTCCGCTCTGTGGCAGCCCCTCAAATATTAGAAGATGCTCTCCTGTCTCCCCTGGTCCTTCTCTTCCCTAGACCAGCCAGGCCCAGTTCCTGCAACCGTTCATCCTTTGTTTGAGTCTCCAGTCCCCTAAAATCATCCTGGTTGCTCTTCTCTGCACTCTTTCTAGAGTCTCAACCTCTTTTTTACATTGTGTAGGTACCAAAACTGAAGTACTCCAGGTGTGGCCTTACTAAGGCTTGTAACTTGAGAACTACCTGTACTTCCAGTTTCCAGCAAAAATCACACAATTGTATTCAACGGATTTGCTTAACAATGCAACAACAACAACAACAAAAGATTATAAAATCAGACGCAGTCATATAGTGACTTGCTTAATGACCAGCTTGACTTACAACTGTATTCCTGAGCTGTGTTATGGTCATAAATAGAGGATTACCTGTGATGGGGCGGGGTGGGATGTTGGTTTATTGTTCGGATTTTAATACTTGTATTCCAACCGCAGCCTCACATGAGGTGGCCTTATAAATATTGATCAAATCCAATCAGGTTTATTCCAGTCACCAACCAGAGACCATGTAAATAGTCACGTTGTCGATTATTCCACATTCCGTGTGCGATGAGGATGATCAATCTCTTTTTCAAAGGAAAAGAACTTTCATAAATGTGAAGGACGGATTTGGGATACTGGAGCAATTGTGACTGAGTTGTTTGTTAAAAAGCTACAGTAAATCAATCTCTAAATTTCATATTTCCCGATTTTATGTGTCGGTATTCTCGTGGTTCTCAATTTCCCATTGAAATTTAAGAGGCAGGGTGATGGCTTGTAATTTTCATAATAATAGTAATAGAGTCTTAGTAAATAATTTGACACTGGCGAGGGAATTATTTGTTCAGCAGAGTGATGGCGTTTGGGAAAAAGCTGTCCTTGTGTCTAGTTGTTCTGGTGTGCAGTGCCCTATAGCATCATTTTTGAGGGTAGGAGTTGAAACAATTGATGTCCAGGATGCGAGGGGTCTGTAGATATTTCCCCAGCCCTCTTTTTGACTCCTGCAGTGTGCAGGTCCTCAATGGAAGGCAGGTTGGTAGCCATTGTTTTTTCTGCAGCTCTGATTCTCCTCTGAAGTCTGTGTCTCTCTTGTTGTGTTGCAGAACCAAACCAGACAGTTATGGAGGTGCAAATGACAGACTCAATCATTCCTCTGTAGAACAGAATCAGCAGCTCTTTGGGCAGGTTGAGTTTCCTGAGTTGGCGCTGAAAAAACATTCTTCCTTGTGCTTTTGGATGATGTTTTTGATGTTAGGTGTCCATTTTAGGTCCTGAGATAGGATAGAACCTAGCAACTTGAAGGTCTCTACTGTTGATGCTGTGTTGTCTAGTATTGTAAGAGGTGGTACTACAGGAGGAGAGAGTATTGTAAGAGGAGGTACTATAGGAGAGAGTAAATGAGTTTTTGTTCTCATGCAAGGTCTTCTCAGGAGCAGGAGCCACCCAAAATTCCTGTTTTGGACTCCAAATCTGTATCAACTCAACAAGATCTGGGAAGAAAATGGGAAGAGACTTTGGAGTCCTTAAAGGAAAATTATAGCAGGTAAGGAAGAATTGAAAGCACAGGAGGTCTTGAAGGGGTGGGGTTCCCTGTAGCCCAACCCACTTTGGGGAGGAGCTTAGTGTTAAAATATTAACGTTACCAACATCTTTGCACAATGCATTGCAATTTGGGAATTATTATAGAAGTTTCACAGTTCCTCATCCGTGGCCATTTTAAGATATAAAGGTAAAGGTTCCCCTCGCACATATAAGCTAATTGTTCCCAACTCTAGGGGGCGGTGTGCATCTCCATTTCAAAGCTGAAGAGCCAGCACTGTCCAAAGACGTCTCCGTGGTCATGTGCCCGGCATGACTCAACGCCGAAGGCGCACGGAATGCTGTTCCCTTCCCACCAAAGGTGGTCCGTATTTTTCTACTTGCATTTCTTATGTGCTTTCAAACTGCTAGGTTGGCAGAAGCTGGGACAAGTCATGGGAGCTCACTCCATTACGCAGCACTAGGGATTCGAACTGCCGAACTGCCAACTTTTCTGATTGATAAGCTCAATGTCTTAGCACTGAGCCACCGCGTCCCTACTACATTTATTTAAGAAATGCTAAATGCCGATAGAGGGGCACGATAGCTCAGTGGTTAAGGATGCTGACAGCCCGGGTTTGAGACCCGAGTGCCTCACAATGGTGCAAGCTCCCATTACCTTCCCCAGCTCCTGCCCACCTAGCAGTCCAAAAGCATGCAAATGGGAGCTCACTCCGTTACACAGCACTAGGGATTTGAACCACCGAACTGCCGATTTTTCTGATCGACAAGCTCAGCGTCTTAGCCACTGAGCCGCCGTGTCCCTCATAAGTGGGCTTCAATTCCCAGAATGCTGGCTGGGGAATTCTGGGAATTGAAGTTGATCCAGCGTAAAAGACGCTGGCTGGGGAATTCTGGGAGTTGAAGTCCACCCGATCTTAAAGTGGCCAATTTTGAGAAAAATGGATTTCTGATCCCAAATTTCTCTGTGTAGAACTTTCATTCAGAAATTTTTTCATTACTTTCTGCTTTTCTTCAATTAGGATTCAAGAGGAGTATTCCAATACTCGTCACACCAACCAGTTGTTAGAAGAGAAACTTCAGAGGATTGTAAGAAACCTGTTGTATCACTTTTTAATAATATTGTTAATTGCATATTAAGTTACTTAATTGATTACCATGACATACGAAGTTGAGAGCCAGTTTCTACATGCAATTTCAGATCATTTTAAATGCTCTGAAATCTTATATACCATCTGCATGTTTTGTAGATTCATAGCTGCAAGGTTAATATACAGCTGAGCTACGTTTGCTATTTTACAGTGGCAGTGAATTAAGATCACGAATAAGCTTTCATGCTGCAGAAACTTGGTATCACCCTGTCTGACTTGACTATGTGAAGCATTTTTTTTCCATTTAAGAAAAATTATGGGAATTTATTGGAAATCATTTAAATTATTTTTGGGTATCAGGGTGGAAAAACTGGTTCCTAATACCTGCAGAATTTGTTTGTTTGTTTAATAGATTTTATTTATTTATTTGATAGATGTTATTTATTTATTTAATAGATTTTATTTAATATAATTTATTTATTTAATATAATTAATTTATTTAATAGAACTTATTTATTTAATAGGATTTATGTATTAAATGGGATGTATTTATTTATTTAATATTTATTTATTTATTAGAACTTATTTATTTAATAGAATTTATTTATTTAATAGGATTTATTTATTTAATAGGATTTATTTATTTATTTAATAGGATTTATTTATTTATTTAGTAGGATTTATTTATTTAATAGGATTTATTTATTTATTAGAATTTATTTATTTAATAATATTTATTTATTTAATAGAATTTATTTATTTAATAGGATTTATTTATTTAATAGGATTTATTTATTTATTTAATAGGATTTATTTATTTATTTAGTAGGATTTATTTATTTAATAGGATTTATTTATTTATTAGAATTTATTTATTTAATAATATTTATTTATTTAATAGAATTTATTTATTTAATAGGATTTATTTATTTAATAGGATTTATTTATTTATTAGAATTTATTTATTTAATAATATTTATTTATTTAATAGAATTTATTTATTTATTTAGTAGGATTTATTTATTTAATAGGATTTATTTATTTATTTAATAGGAATTATTTATTTATTTAGTAGGATTTATTTATTTAGTAGGATTTATTTATTTATTAGAATTTATTTATTTATTAGAATTTATTTATTTAATATGATTTATTTATTTAATAGGATTTATTTATTTAATATGATTTATTTATTTATTTAATAGGATTTATTCATTAGATTTTTTAATATATATATATAGTTGCCCAACTCATGCCTGCTGATTCTGGGTCTGGATGATAGAGCCAGTTTGGTTTAATTATTAAGGCGCAGGAGGCTAGAAACCTGGAGACGGTGAGTTCTAGTCCCTCCTTAGGCATCGAAGTTGGCCAGGTGATTTTGGGCCAATCGTCAGGAGACTGGGAGTTCTAGTCCTGCCTTAGGCTTGAAAGTTGGCTGGGTGACTTTGAGCCAATCACCAGGAGACATTGAATTCTAGTCCCACTTTAGGCATTGAAAATTGACTGAATGACTTTGGACCAATCATCAGGAAATACTTTTAGTCACGCCATAAGCAGGAAAGTTTGTTGGTGACTTTGGGCCAATCACCAGGAGACTCTGAGTTCTAGTCCCACCTTAGGTGCAGAAGAGCCAGCTGAGTGACTTTGGGCCAGTCTCTCTCTCTCTCTCTCTCTCAATCCTACACACCTTGCAGGACTGTTGTTGTCGCTGTGCCAAAAACAGGAAGATGTATCACCTTGAGTTATTTCCATCCCTTGAGGCAGGATATGAATGAATAAATAGGTAGATAGATAAACAATCAAACAAACAAATTCCACATTTAAATTTCCGTGAGTTTGACAGAAGTTTGTCCTCAAGTCGTCGTTTTAATCCGTCTCTTTGTCTAACTCCCCCACCTGTCTTTTTTATCAGGTGCAGACAATGGCCGAGGAAGAGACAGTGTTGGAACCAACGAATTGCTGAATTGGAACGGCTTATCAGGTTCCAAAATGTTTTTTGCGTCTCTGAGAAAATCAACGTGAGTACCTTACACGCATCGAAATATAGGTTGGGATAAAGGGGGAAAAAAAAACGGAACTTTGATGCTATAAATGTTGATGGCAGCAAGATAACTTTAGGCACAAAAACGGAAGGATGTTTTGATTCCCACGACGGATGAGTGGCTGAAGAAGTTGATGGAATTAGCAGAGATGGGGAAATTGATTGCTTTGATTAAATGAAGAAAGAAAAAAACAACAACAACCAAACACCCATCCACAATTACTTTTGTTTCTATTTGGAAACCACTTCTGGACTTTATGCCTGAAATGGGGGTGGGGGGGGTGGGGGGAAATGAAACTTTGATTTTGGGTTTTACTGATGAGATGGGTTTGTTGCTATTGAAATGGCTAGTTTGTACTATTACGTATCCTTTTCCCTCCTCTTTCCTACTATTTTTTTTTTTTTTGTATTTCTGAATCTTATAAAATTAATATAGTATTAAACAAAGAGGATTAGGGGACTAGAGGCTAAAACATACAAAGAACAGTTGCAGGAATTGGGTATGTTTAGTTTAATGAAAATAAGGACTAGGGGGTGACATGTTAGCAGTCTTCCAGTATTTGAGGGACAGACAGACAGATAGACAGACTATATATATAGACAGACTATATATATATACTTCCAACTGATAAGGAAGAGAGCCCGTGGCTTAGTGGCTAAGACTCCTGCCTAAGATATATACAGCCCGGGTTCAAATCCCAGTAAGGGTATGGCTAGCTGATGAGAGCTAATTAGCTCGAAATAGATCTATACTAGTCTCCCTTTATTTATTTATCAGTACAAATACAACATATATATATATATATATATATATATATATATATAGATAGATAGATAGATAGATAGATAGATAGATAGATAGATAGATAGATAGATAGATAGATGATAGATAGATGATAGATAGAGATAGATTGATACGATACAATAGATATAGACAGACAGATAAATATATAGGTAGAGAGATAGACAACAGATAGACAGACAGACAGACAGACAGGCAGACAGACAAGACAGATAGATAGAATAGAATAGATAGACAATAGATAGATAGATAGCTGGATAGCTAGACAGAGACAGAGAGAGACAGAGCAGAGAGACAGACAGACAGAGTCAGACATAGACAGATAGACAAACAGACAGAAAGAAAGAGACAGATATAGACAGATAGAGTAGAATAGAATAGAGTAAAATAGACAGACAGACAGACAGACAGATAGACAGAGATGATAGATAGATAGATAGATAGATAGATATAGATCAGATAGATAGATAGATAGATATAGACAGATAGAGCGTAGATAGATAATAGAGCAATGTGTCTCAAATTTATCAACTTTTAAGATACGTGGACTTCAACTCTGAGAATTCTGGGAGTTGAAGCCCACCCACCTTAAAGTTCCCAGGGTTGAGAAATGGTGACATGATGGTTAAATGAACGGCTGGTTCTTGACAAGTCTGGGACATCTAAACAACATCCTTGTTTCTGTCTGTTTCCCAACCTTATCCAGATTTCGGGTCTGCTCCCCAAATCCGGCATCCCTGCCCAGCCTGGGGGAGAGAACCACATGGGCCTTTCTTCTGAATCTCTCTTGGATGTCATTCCTCCCCCTCCTCCTTTTAAGGATAGAGACTCCAGCACCCAGAGCAGTCCTGCCCAGGCTGATTTGACCTTTGAAAGCAGCAGGCTGGGCTGCAGCTCGGAATTTGACCCAGTCAGGTCGCTGGAGGGACTACGAGGTCCATGGACCTCCTGTTGCCAAGAGCTACCTCCACCCATCGCCTCTCTCTGCTTGGAAGCCCACGGAATTCTGTGCTGAGTGCGCGAGCGTGACGGAGGAAGAGTACGGCAGGAAAGAGAGGGGCCTGGTCTGTTCTCCCCCAGGCCCCTGCTTTTTATACCTGCACGAGGCCTCGGCACCTTCATCCACTGCTAGCCCTTTGCCAGAATCAGAACTAGGGGCCTTCCCCATGCTGCATCCGCCTTACCTGTCTGGCGGTCTGGCGGCGAGGGAGCATCCGGCTGAACGGAGCAGATGGGGCCGCTCAGATCCCGCCAAAGTCTCCTGGAGTCCCAGCTTGGTGGAGAAGGCGTCGAGACCCCGCCTGGAGCATCAGCCAAGGCCAAAGATGCTAGATAGCTGTGGCTTGACCGCCAAGCGCTCGGAGCAAGAGGAGATCCCAGAGAAGGGGACTGTCTGGTCCCAACCCCGTTGCGTAACCGTGCAGGAGGAAGGGAGCGGCGAGGAGCTCTCGAGTCCTGGCGAGACGTCCTCGGAAGGGAAGCTACACCCCCGGCTTCAGCACGTGGGGGGTATGCTCCCCCAGGTCAGCAAAGGGGGAGGAAGGGAGAGGCGGAATTTTGCCACTGTCCAAGACTCGACGTCGCTTTGAGAGGCAAGGTCACATCCCCTCCGTGCCCCCCCCCACCGAGTGGAGACCCCTGGGGCTGCAGGTTGCGTCGGTGTCAGGGTTCCACGTAATACATCCCCTTCAATGAGAACTCCTGAGGCAGGCCCCTTCCTCAAAAAACATTTAACTGGGACATATCAAATTGGCACAGACTCGGTGGAAAACCGGCTCTAAGTCCCCGCTGGTTTTACAACCCACGAGGTGGGTTTCTCCCAATTTCGGGTCGGTTCAGTAGTGGTATTTTGGCCTGGGTCGCAGAACCGGCAGCAACGCAGGCTGGCCACGTCCCCCAAACTGGTTTCCCGGTTGCCGCTGCCATGTTGTTTAGTAGTGCAGTTTACTGAAAATTGTTCTGCGCATTTACCGGTAGTAAAACTGGGAGCAACCCACCTCTGTTTTACACCAATGAAAACCAAAATTTTGTCACTCCCCCCCCCCCCGAGTCTCCAGTCCCACACATGTAGTCCAGTTGCAAGGTGACCTCTGTCGCCACTTTTCGAACCCCTGCACCAACGCCCTGGATTCCCGGGGGAAAGAATTCTATTTAGGCTATCGACACCCCAGCTATCTCTACACCCCCCTCCTCCCTGAGCCCCTCGCGCCAGACTGTGTCAGCCCCGAAGCAGTGAGAAGAGATACCTCCCCAGGGGGAAAAAAAACTACAAAAAAGCAAAATGGCCGCCGTTCGGCCAACTTCAGGGTTGACAATCAGTTGCGTTGCAATGATTGGGTGGAATTTAGTGCAGAGTGGCAGGAGGAAGGGGGCTGTTTTTTCCCCAAAAGCAAAGAGGTGATGCCACTTGAAATGTCCTGTAGGCAGAAAGAGGGCGAGGTGGACCCTCCCTAGCAGTTCACAGGGTGTATCTATAGTTACGCAGATAAGTACTTTAGTCCGGCAAGGTTGATGTCTGTAGGCAAGCAGCAATAAAAAACATTACTCTGGAAGAAGGGCTCGTGTCATTTTTTTAGTTCCTTGGGTGTGTGACGTGGGCATTGCATTGTCCCAAGGGAGGGTCTTCCTTGATTATGATCTCCCCTTAAAGCAAAGCTAAACCTGGGGTCTGATCTAAGTCTCAAGTTGCCTTCCTTCCTTCTTTCCTTCATTTTTCCTTCTTTCCTTCCTTCCTTCTTTCCTTCCTTCCTTCCCCCCTCCCTTTTTCCTTCCTTCCTTTATTCATTCATTCATTCATTCCCTCCCTCCCTTTTTTCCTTCCTTCCTTCCCCCTCCACCCTCCCTTTTTCCTCCCTCCCCTCCCTCCCTCCCTTCCTTTTTCCTCCCTTCTTTCTTTTTTCTTTCCTTCCTTCATTTCCTCCCCTCCTGTTTCCTTCCTTCCTTCTTTACTTCTTTTCCTTCCTTCCTTCCCTCCCCCTCCCTTTTTCCTTCCTTCCTTCCTCCCTTCCCCTCTCCTTTTTTCCTTCCTTCCTTCCTTCTCCTTTCCTTTCCTTCCTTTCCTTTCCTTTATTCCATTCATTTCCCTTCCTCCCTTTTTCCTTCCTTCCTTCCCTCTCCTTTTTCCTTCCTTTTCCTTCCCTTCTCCTTTCTTTCCTTCCTTTCCTTCCTCCTTCCCTTCCTTTCTCCTTTCCTTTCCTTCCTTTCCTCCTTTCCTTTCTCCTTTCCTTTCTTCTTTCCTTTCTTTTCCTTCCTTCATTTTCTCCCTTCTCCTTTTCCTTTCCTTTCTTTCTTCTTTTTTCCTTCCTTCCCTTTCCCTTTCTTTCCTTTCCTTCTCCTCTCCTTCTCCTTTTCCTTTCTTCCTTCCTTTATTCATTCATTCCCTCCTCTCCCTTTCTTTCCTTCCTTTCCTTTCCCCTCCTTTCCTTTTTCCTTCCCTTTCCTTTCCCTTCCTTCTTCATTTCTCCCTTCCTTTCTTTCCTTCCTTCCTTCATCCATTCCTTTTCCCTTCCTCCTTTTCCTTTCCTTCCTTCCTTCCTCCTTTCCTTTTTCCTTTCCCTTCCTCCCTTCCTCTCCCTTTCCTTTCTCCTTCCTTTTCCTTCTTTCTCTTTTTCTTTCCTTCTCTTTCCTTCCTCCCTTCCTTTTCCTTCCTTCCTTCCTTTACTTCTTCTTTCCTTCCTTCCTTCCCTTTCCTTTTTCCTTCCTTCCTTCCTTTATTCATTCATTCCTTCCTCCTTTTTTCCTTCCTTCCTTCCTTTCCCTCCTCCTTCCCTTTTTCCATTCTCCCTCCTCCTTCTCCTTCCTTCATTCATTCTCTCCCTCCCTTTTTTCCTTCCTTCCTTCCCTCCCTTTTTCCTTCCTTCCTTCCTTTATTCATTCATTCCCTCCCTCCCTTTTTTCCTTCCTTCCTTCCCTCCCTTTTTCCTTCCTTCCTTCCTTTATTCATTCATTCCCTCCCTCCCTTTTTTCCTTCCTTCCCTTCCTTTTTCCTTCCTTCCTTCTTTCCTTCCTTCCTTCCTCCCCCCTCCCCTCCAAACCGAAAGACCCAGCAACCCCAGAAGAGAAAACAGGAGTCATCTACAACATACCGTGTCAGAATACGCAACACCCACTCTATAGGACAAAGAGGCCAAAGGCATCCACCTGGCCGTCAGAAGGCCTGCACGAAAACCCTTTCCTTTCACAACCTACAGACAGACGGGACCAGACTTTCCACTGGGAAAATGTGACCATCGGCCGAATGCAAAAACGCCCGGGGGTTTCCAGAAGCCTGGCCCTCTGACAAATCAGCCGTCAATAGACACACACAACGCACACGCATTTTGCAAAAGAGACAATCGACCAGCCCAAAAGAGAACAAAAAGACTCCAGCACTTATCAGGAATCGGCACCCGGTTCAGCGTAGAATAGATTAACTCCAAGGTTAACTTCAGCTTAACAATTAAGTAGTAAACAAGAAACTGTCAAAGAGCCATCAGGAAACAGCCCAAGAAAGGAATCTCTAAGGCCGTCCGACACCCACACAGACAGGCAAGACACCAGAATGTAAACGGAGAGCAAATAGGACTCTTTACTAGCATTGATGATGTTATCTAGTAGGGTCATGAAACGTCTGCAAGAAAATGAGCAAGCTCAGAGAGGACCAAGGACCCCACAGTCCTTTTCCTCCTCCTCCTCCTCCTCCTCCTCCTCCTCCTCCTCCTCCTCTTCCTCCTCCTCCTCCTCCTCCTCCCTCCTCCTCCTCCTCCTCCTCCTCCTCCCTCCCACAAACTCCCCTCTCTTCTTGCCCTGATTATGTTACCTGGTTTGGGTAAGGAAACATCTGCAAGAAACAAGCAAGTTCAGAGAGCTGGAAATAAGGAGGAACTTTTTGAAAGTGAGAATAATCCACCCACGGAACAGAAGTTGCCTTCGGAGGTTGTGGGAGCTTCATCCCTGGAGGCTTTCAAGAAGAGACTGGACTGCCCTCTGTCAGAAATGGTGTAGGGTCTCCTGCTTGGGTTGAGGGGGGTTGGACTAGATGACCTACAAGGTCCCTTCCAACTCTGTTAAGCTGTTAAGTACTTGGCATGGCTAGTCTAGGGAAGAGAAGGACCAGGGGAGACATGAGAGCATCTTCCAATATTTGAGGGGCTGCCCCAGAGAGGAGGAAGGGGGTCAAGATTTTCTCCGAGGCCACACAAGGAACAATGGATGGAAACTGATGGTGTAAGGTCTTTTGCTTGGGTGGGGTGGGGGTTGGACTAGATGATCTGCAAGGTCCCTTCCAACTCCGTTAAACTGACTACCTGTGGCACATTCAGCTTCTATGCGACCCATTCGACCTGGCTTTGGAGCACCAGAATGCCACTGGGGAGACTCACCTCTTTCCACCCAATTGGTCCAAGAACATCCCCCCCCCCTGCGGGGCAGCCCCGTTGGCAGAACCACGTAGGCCATTTCCTTGATCGGCCCATCCCGGACGATCAAAGGGCATGCCATTGTTGCAACACGCCTGTCTTTTCACGTCCCAGCACCGAGCAACACCTGCCTGGAGCCAGGAGGGAAGAAAGAGGCTGCTGGGGTCTCTTCCTTGGCACCGGCCACCATGGCAAGCTGGAAGTACATTCTGGGCTCCGTCTTCGGCGGGGCGCTGCTTTGACCGCAGGGATCCTGCTGGGGCACTTCGCCATCCCCAAAGAGGGTCCCCCCAAAGAGGACTCCGACGTGCCATCTCTCCCCGACTGGATCAACATCACCACCCAGGATCAGGACCCAGCAATCCTGGAGGATTTCATGAAGCAGGTGGAAGCAGGCAACATCCGAGAGAACCTCAAGTAAGGATTTGGGGGGTGGGGGGTGGGGGGTGGGGGCTCGGGACCAGCTCTGGAATCCTGGGGTAGTAAAGGCCCCCGTGGCCTTTGAGACCCTGGTGTTTGTCTTTGAAAGGGCTGGCCCAGAAACCAGGAGATGGCGAGTGGGAGTCCCTGCTGAGTGACTTTGGCCCAGTCCTTCTCTCTCAGTCCAGTTCAAGCTCTCAGGGGTGTTGTGGGGAGGAATAGGAGGAGGAAGGAGGAATGGTCACCTTGACGCTAGAAGGAAGGAAGGAAGGAGGAAGGAAGAGAAAAAAAGAATGAGAGAGAGAGAAAGAAATGGAAAGAGGGAAAAAGGAAGAAGAAAGAAAAAAGGAAAGGAGGGAAAAAGGAAGGAGAAAGAAAGGAAGAAAGAAAGAAAGAAATGGAAAGAGGGAAAAAGGAAGAAGAAAGAAAAAAGGAAAGGAGGGAAAAAGGAAGGAGAAAGAAAGGAAGGAAGAAAGAAAGAAATGGAAGGAGGGAAAAAGGTAGGAGAAAGAAAGAGAAAGGAAATAAAAAGGAAAGGAGGGAAAAAGGAAGGAGAAAGAAAGGAAGGAGGAAAGAAATGGAAGGAGGAAAAAAGGAAGGAGAAAGAAAGAGAAAGGAAGAAAAAAGGAAAGGAGGGAAAATGTGAGGAGAAAGAAAGGAAGGAAGAAAGAAAAGGAGGGGAAATGGAAGGAGAAAGAAAGAGAGAAAAAGAAAGAAAAAAGGGAAGGAGGGAAAAAAGGAAGGAGAAAGAAATAAAGAGATGGGGGGAAAAAGGAAGGAGAAAGAAAGAGAAAGAGAGAGAGAGAGAGAAAGAAAGAAAAAAGGAAAGGAGGGGAAAAGGAAGGAGAAAGAAAAAGGAGGGAAAATGGAAGGAGAAAGAAAGGAAGGAAAAAGGGAAGTAGGGAAAAAGGAGAAAGAAAGGAAGAGGAGGAAAAAAGGAAGAGGAAAGAAAGAAACAAAGACAAAGAAAGAGAGAAAGAAAAAAGGGAAGGAGGGAAAAAGGAAGGAGAAAGAAAGGAAGAAAAAAGGGAAGGAGGGAAAAAGGAGAAAGAAAGAAAGAAAGAAAGAAAGAAAGAGGAGGAAAAAAGGAAAAGGAAAGAAAGAAAGACAAAGAAAGAGAGAGAAAAAAGGGAAGGAGGGAAAAAGGAAGGAGAGAGAAAGAGAAAGAGAGAGAAAGAAGGAAAAAGGAATGGAGGGAAAAAGAAAGGAGAAAGAAAGAAAGAGGAGGGAAAATGGAAGGAGAAAGGAAGGAAGAAAAAAGGGAAGGAGGGAAAAAAGGAGAAAGAAAGAAAGAGGAGAAAAAAAAGAAGAGGAAAGAAAGAAACATAGACAAAGAAAGAGGGAAAGAAAAAAGGGAAGGAGGGAAAAAGGAAGGAGGAAGAGAGTGAGAGAGAGAAAAAAGAAAGAAAGAAAGAAAAGGAAACTCCCAGAAACATCAGGGCTGGGGTTACATATTTTGTCTCTACTGATCAGTTGGATTCAGGATTAACTCAGGCTTGAAATCTGGCCGGACTGCCTGGATCCAAAGTTTGCCTCCTTCTTCCCTGAAGCTCCTCAGTCTCCGAGGTTTGATCAGAGAAGACTGTGGACGAAGCCAGTTGCCTTCTTAAAATAGCCCAAATGTGTTTAATTTTAACTTCAGATCAGACTCCGCTTCCTTTGCTGGCAAAGCATGTTAAACTTACCTACCAGGTATGTGATGAATGAGGAAATCAGAAAAGTGGCTTAATTTTTAAAAGTGGCTTAATTTTTAACCAGGTTACACATATTATAAAAACCAGTCTGTATGGTAAAGTACCACTCGAAGCATTTTATGGAGATTGCCAGGCTGGTCTGCTCCAACTTAATAACAGAATAAAAGAACAAACAGAGTAACAGAATAAAGAGAATAACAAAATAACAGTAAAAGAATAACAGAACAAACAAAATAGCAGAATAAAAAGAATAAAGAACAAAATAACAGAATAACAGAATAAAAAGAATAACAGAATAAACAGAATAACAAAATAAGAGAATAAACAGAATAAGAGAATAAACAATTACAAAATAACAGAATAACAAAATAACAGTAAAAAGAATAACAGAACAAACAGAATAACAGAACAAACAGAATAACAGAACAAAGAGAATAACAGAATAAAGAGAATAAAAAGAATAACAGAATAAAGAGAATAACAGAATAACAGAATAAAGAGAATAAAAAGAATAACAGAATAAAGAGAATAACAGCATAAAGAGAATAACAAAATAACAGTAAAAAGAATAACAGAACAAACAAAATAACAGAATAAAGAGAATAACAGAATAAAGAGAATAACAGAATAAAGAGAATAACAGAATAACAGTAAAAAGAATAACAATAAAGAGAATAACAAAACAACAGTAAAAAGAATAACAGAATAAAGAGAATAACAAAATTAGAGAATAAACAGAATAAGAGAATAAACAGAAGAACAGAATAACAAAATAACAATAAAAAGATAACGAATAAAGAGAATAACAAAATAACAATAAAAAGAATAACAGAACAAACAGAATAACAGAATAAAGAGAATAACAGAATAAAGAGAATAACAGAACAAACAGAACAACAGAATAAAGAGAATAACAGAATAAAGAGAATAACAGAATAAAGAGAATAAAAAGAATAACAGAATAAAGAGAATAACAGCATAAAGAGAATAACAAAATAACAGTAAAAAGAATAACAGAACAAACAAAATAACAGAATAAAGAGAATAACAGAATAAAGAGAATAACAGAATAAAGAGAATAACAGAATAACAGTAAAAAGAATAACAGAATAAAGAGAATAACAAAATTAGAGAATAAACAGAATAAGAGAATAAACAGAAGAACAGAATAACAAAATAACAATAAAAAGATTAACGGAATAAAGAGAATAACAAAATAACAATAAAAAGAATAACAGAACAAACAGAATAACAGAATAAAGAGAATAACAGAATAAAGAGAATAACAGAACAAACAGAACAACAGAATAAAGAGAATAACAGAATAAAGAGAATAAAGAGAATAACAGAATAAAGAGAATAAAAAGAATAACAGAATAAAGAGAATAACAGCATAAAGAGAATAACAAAATAACAGTAAAAAGAATAACAGAACAAACAAAATAACAGAATAAAGAGAATAACAGAATAAAGAGAATAACAGAATAAAGAGAATAACAGAATAACAGTAAAAAGAATAACAATAAAGAGAATAACAAAACAACAGTAAAAAGAATAACAGAATAAAGAGAATAACAAAATTAGAGAATAAACAGAATAAGAGAATAAACAGAACAGAATAACAAAATAACAATAAAAAGATTAACAGAATAAAGAGAATAACAAAATAACAATAAAAAGAATAACAGAACAAACAGAATAACAGAATAAAGAGAATAACAGAATAAAGAGAATAACAGAACAAACAGAACAACAGAATAAAGAGAATAACAGAATAAAGAGAATAAAGAGAATAACAGAATAAAGAGAATAAAAAAGAATAACAGAATAAAGAGAATAACAGCATAAAGAGAATAACAAAATAACAGTAAAAAGAATAACAGAACAAACAAAATAACAGAATAAAGAGAATAACAGAATAAAGAGAATAACAGAATAAAGAGAATAACAGAATAACAGTAAAAAGAATAACAGAATAAAGAGAATAACAAAATTAGAGAATAAACAGAATAAGAGAATAAACAGAAGAACAGAATAACAAAATAACAATAAAAAGATTAACGGAATAAAGAGAATAACAAAATAACAATAAAAAGAATAACAGAACAAACAGAATAACAGAATAAAGAGAATAACAGAATAAAGAGAATAACAGAACAAACAGAACAACAGAATAAAGAGAATAACAGAATAAAGAGAATAAAGAGAATAACAGAATAAAGAGAATAAAAAGAATAACAGAATAAAGAGAATAACAGCATAAAGAGAATAACAAAATAACAGTAAAAAGAATAACAGAACAAACAAAATAACAGAATAAAGAGAATAACAGAATAAAGAGAATAACAGAATAAAGAGAATAACAGAATAACAGTAAAAAGAATAACAATAAAGAGAATAACAAAACAACAGTAAAAAGAATAACAGAATAAAGAGAATAACAAAATTAGAGAATAAACAGAATAAGAGAATAAACAGAACAGAATAACAAAATAACAATAAAAAGATTAACAGAATAAAGAGAATAACAAAATAACAATAAAAAGAATAACAGAACAAACAGAATAACAGAATAAAGAGAATAACAGAATAAAGAGAATAACAGAACAAACAGAACAACAGAATAAAGAGAATAACAGAATAAAGAGAATAAAGAGAATAACAGAATAAAGAGAATAAAAAGAATAACAGAATAAAGGGAATAACAGCATAAAGAGAATAACAAAATAACAGTAAAAAGAATAACAGAACAAACAAAATAACAGAATAAAGAGAATAACAGAATAAAGAGAATAACAGAATAAAGAGAATAACAGAATAACAGTAAAAAGAATAACAATAAAGAGAATAACAAAACAACAGTAAAAAGAATAACAGAATAAAGAGAATAACAAAATTAGAGAATAAACAGAATAAGAGAATAAACAGAAGAACAGAATAACAAAATAACAATAAAAAGATTAACAGAATAAAGAGAATAACAAAATAACAATAAAAAGAATAACAGAACAAACAGAATAACAGAATAAAGAGAATAACAGAATAAAGAGAATAACAGAACAAACAGAACAACAGAATAAAGAGAATAACAGAATAAAGAGAATAACAGAATAAAGAGAATAAAAAGAATAACAGAATAAAGAGAATAACAGCATAAAGAGAATAACAAAATAACAGTAAAAAGAATAACAGAACAAACAAAATAACAGAATAAAGAGAATAACAGAATAAAGAGAATAACAGAATAAAGAGAATAACAGAATAACAGTAAAAAGAATAACAGAATAAAGAGAATAACAAAATTAGAGAATAAACAGAATAAGAGAATAAACAGAACAGAATAACAAAATAACAATAAAAAGAATAACAGAACAAACAGAATAACAGAATAAAGAGAATAACAGAATAAAGAGAATAACAGAACAAACAGAACAACAGAATAAAGAGAATAACAGAATAAAGAGAATAAAGAGAATAACAGAATAAAGAGAATAAAAAGAATAACAGAATAAAGAGAATAACAGCATAAAGAGAATAACAAAATAACAGTAAAAAGAATAACAGAACAAACAAAATAACAGAATAAAGAGAATAACAGAATAAAGAGAATAACAGAATAAAGAGAATAACAGAATAACAGTAAAAAGAATAACAATAAAGAGAATAACAAAACAACAGTAAAAAGAATAACAGAATAAAGAGAATAACAAAATTAGAGAATAAACAGAATAAGAGAATAAACAGAACAGAATAACAAAATAACAATAAAAAGATTAACAGAATAAAGAGAATAACAAAATAACAATAAAAAGAATAACAGAACAAACAGAATAACAGAATAAAGAGAATAACAGAATAAAGAGAATAACAGAACAAACAGAACAACAGAATAAAGAGAATAACAGAATAAAGAGAATAAAGAGAATAACAGAATAAAGAGAATAAAAAGAATAACAGAATAAAGGGAATAACAGCATAAAGAGAATAACAAAATAACAGTAAAAAGAATAACAGAACAAACAAAATAACAGAATAAAGAGAATAACAGAATAAAGAGAATAACAGAATAACAGTAAAAAGAATAACAGAATAAAGAGAATAACAAAATTAGAGAATAAACAGAATAAGAGAATAAACAGAAGAACAGAATAACAAAATAACAATAAAAAGATTAACGGAATAAAGAGAATAACAAAATAACAATAAAAAGAATAACAGAACAAACAGAATAACAGAATAAAGAGAATAACAGAATAAAGAGAATAACAAATTTAGAAGCAGTAGTGGGTTCCTACCGGTTCGGACTGATTCGGCCAAACCAGTAGTGGTTTGGTGGCCTGGGCCGCTGGCAGCGACTCAGGCCTGCCACGCCCCAAACTGGTTCTCCGGGAGGAGCCATAGATGCCGCCATCTTGGTTTTTGCTTCTGCTCATGCACAGAGCAATTTTTATTGTACTGCGCGTGCGTGTGTGCGGGGCGCAACCACGAGCGAGCTGGCAGTAGCGGCTGCCAGAACCCACCCCTGATTAGAAGGGACCTTGGAGGTCTTCTAGTCCAACCCCCTGCTGGAGCAGGAGATCCTGTACCATTCCAGACAAATGGTTCTCCGGTCTCTTCTTAAAAACTTCCAGTGTTGGAGGTTTCCCAAAACGTCTGGAGAGAAGACCGCCTTTTCTGCTTTTTCAATTCTCCGTTGGAAGAAGGAATCATGCAAAAAAAAAAAAAAGTAACGTTGGTCTCTGAAATCTGAAATGTGCAACCAACAAGGGTTTCCCCATCTGTCCTTCACACGTTAGGAAGCTGGCAGCCAAGCCACACATGGCAACCACGAAGGGGGACCAAGATCTAGTCAAACTCCTACTTGAACGCTGGAATGACCCAAAAACTGGTCTCGACAAGGCCACGGAGATGCAGTACGACGTCTTTCTGTCCTTCCCAGACCCAGAGAAACCCAACAAGGTGGCCGTGGGTGAGTATGGGAGCAAAGGACAGGGCGGGGTTGGAAGAAATGTCCTTCTGGGTTCCGTTGCAAGTGTGTGGGGGGGGAAGACACTGGAAACATGGAGGCTGCTTGGAAAGATGGTTTAATGGTGGTGGTCAGGACCACATGGTTTGAGATCCTGGGCAAAACAAGGGAAGAGATGCTGAGAGTCCCTGGGACTTTTGAATTTGAGCTTGTGTTCTGATTGGTTGTCAGACTCCCATGCAGGGGTAACTTTGTAGGTTGTGTTTTGAGTCATAAGCTTGGTTGACTCTTGCTGGGAAGCCTTTAGGGAAGCCTCCTGACGCTTCCGGAGGGCGAAAAACAGCCGAAAATCAAGGCCGAAACCAGCTGGCCAGGACGTACATCAGTGGTGAGTTTCAGCCGGTACAGCCTGGTACGGGTGTACCGGTGGCCTCGTACCGCAACGGTGGTTTGTTGGGCCCGCCCACCCACCGGCGTTCCTTATCGCTTTTTGAGGGAAATGGGCCAATTGCGTAGGGGTGCATAGCGTACGGTGCCTGCACAACCTCGGAGAGCATCTGAGGTGTCGCAGCGCACATACGCGAGGTGGACGTCCGGCCCCATTGCAGCGTACTGGTTGCGACGGGATCCGGAACCCACCACCGCCATACATGCGTGCTGAAGCTGACAGGGCAACCCCTCGTGTGCCCTCAGAAATGGATTCTGGGAGTTGAAGTCCGCAGGACTTCAAGTCACCAAGGTTGAGAAACACTGGTGTAGAATGGGAAGGGGGTGTGTTTGTGTTTTGTTTTTATAGTTATAATGTACACTGAAGAGGGCATTTGATTTCATTGTACGAGGTGCAATGCCAACGAAGTAAACTAACTAACTAACTAAAAGACAGCGCGCCGTTGTGGGACAGCGGAACAACTAGCTGGATGAGTGACAGGATTTTTATACAGGTCCTGAAATGCGGCTCTCTCTGTGTGTGTACACGGGCGCAATGATTTGTGTTTTGAAAGGCTTTCGGGCGATTTCTATTGTGCCTAATGCCTAATCTCCTGTCCTGAATGGGTTTCTGTCTGCAGGGTTTGCCTTGCTTATGAATGGAGCCATCTCGATAGTCGGCTTCCTCTTTCAATAAGCTCTTTTATCTCCTTAAGTGCTGGCATCTGCTGCGGGCTATTAAGAAAGACTTTCTGCCTCTAAAAACATGTTTCTCCATTTCTTCGTTAGGGAAATATAATATTATGCCCTTTTAAAATATTTCCCAAAATGTTTCATTCTTCTGGGGCTCCCCACAGCTGGTTTGGAAAATGCTAAACCACGTTGTGGTCCATTTAACGGGCCTCCACCTCCAAATGGGCGGACTACCCTAATCCTAATCCTCGGCCTGATTTCAAAAGGCAACTGGTTGCAATCCATGTAGGTAATCCTCAATTTACAATCATTTGCTTAGTGACCATTCAAAGCCACAATGGCACTGAAAAAAAAGAGAGAGTGAAATACAGAATAACATAGTTGGAAGGGCCCTTGGAGGTCTTCTAGTCCAACC
Organism: Natrix natrix natrix; assembly: GCA_029891615.1. Lineage (NCBI taxonomy): Eukaryota > Metazoa > Chordata > Lepidosauria > Squamata > Natricidae > Natrix > Natrix natrix. The sequence continues at coordinate 496,548 of JAKRSK010012682.1, read as the reverse complement.
TCCTGCTCAAACAGGAGACTTCAATAATGGTAATATTAATCATAACGCTCAAACCATGGTGATAATGATAACAACAACGAGCAACAATGGTTTGGAGTTATGGCTAGTCCTCGACTTACGACCGCAATAGCGGTCGTTAAGTTAGCCAGGACCATTTTTGGGACCATTGTGGCCATGGTCGTTAAGTGAATCAGGTGGTCATTAAGCAAATCCGGCTTTTCCCTTTAGGCTGGCTTGAGGGAAGCTGGCTGGGAAGATCGCCTGTGACCTCGGGATAGTGCAACCGTCGTAAATATATCACGTTTGTTACACATTTGAATTTTGATCCCAAGGCCATGGGGACATTGCAATGGTCATAAATGTGAGGACTGAGTGTAAGTCATTTTTTTCCAGCACTGTTGCTCTAAAAAATCCTTCAAAGTTGCAACAGTGCTGGAAAAAAATGACTTACACTCAGTCCTCACATTTATGACTTGTGGATTTCAACTCCCAGAATTCAGCTTTAACCTTGGCAACTTTAAGCTCAGGCTGAGGAATTCTGGGAGTTGAAGTCCACAAGTTTTAAAGTTGCCAAAGTTGGAGACCCCCTGCTTTAAAGCATGCTGGCTGGGGAATTCTGGGAGATGGCGTCTACAGATGGAGGAACTTTAACCAACATTTCTTTTTTCCCCCCTAGTGCTGGAAAATGGCACTGAGGAGTTTGCGTCCAGGGAAACTGAGGAACCACTTACTCCAGATCAAGAAGATCCAGATATAGTAAAGCCCTACGCAGCTTATGGACCCCCAGGGATCGCCGAGGTATAAATCCTGAAAGCCTAACTCTATCCCATGCCTTTTATTCTTCTATCTCAGAGTCTCAACCTCAGCCACCTGAAGATGGGTGAACTTCGACTCCCAGAATTCCTCACGCATCCAACATTCTCCATGCTGCCTGGAGGATTCTGGGAATTTAACAGATTTAACAGATTAAAAGAGTTAGAAGGGACCTTGTAGGTGTTCTAGTCCAACCCCCTGCCCAAGCAGGAGACCCTACACCATTTCTGACAGATGACAATCCAGTTTCTCCTTGAAAGCCTCCAGGGATGAAGCTGCCACAACTTCTGAAGGCCATCCTATCTCCCCTGGTTCTTCTCTTCACTAGACTAGCCATGCCGAGTGCTTAACAGATTAACAAGAGTTGGAAGGGATCTTGTAGATCATCTAGTCCAGCCCCCCACCCAAGCAGGAGACCCATCACCATTTCTGACAGAGGGCAGTCCAGTCTCTTCTTGAAAGCCTCTAGGGATGAAGCTCCCATAACTTCTGAATAACAGAATAAGAGACTAACAGAGTTGGAAGGGACTTTGGAGGTCATCTAGTCCAACCCCCTGCCCAAGCAGGAGACCCTACACCATTTCTGACAGATGACAATCCAGTCTCTTCTTGAAAGCTTCCAGGGATGGAGCTCCCAGAACTAAACGAGTCAAGTGGTTTAAGTGAATTTGTGTCTCGTTTTACAACTTTTCTTGGCAGGTTTTCTTTTTCTTTCTTTTTTTTTACGAATCCCTGCAGTTGTTAAGTGAAACCTGGCTTCTCCATTGACTTTGCTTGTCGGAAGTTCGCAACAGAGGATCACACAACCCCGGGACACTACAGCCATCATAAATATGAGTCAGTTGCCAAAAGCATCTGAATTTGAATCATACGGCCAGGGGGATGCTACAGCGGTTGTAAGAAAGCTAGTCTAAGTTCCTGTTTTCAGTGCTGTTGTAACTTTGAACAGATAGATACAGATTTATCAGAGTTGGAAGGGACCTTGTAAGTCATCTAGTCCAACCCCATCCAAGCAGGAGACCCTACACCATTTCTGACAAAGGGGAGTCCAGTCTCTTCTTGAAAGCCTCCAAGGATGAAGCTCCCACAACTTCCAAAGGCAACTTGCCTTCTATGGGTTGATTGTTCTGTCAGGAAATTCGTTATTTCCAGGTTGAATCTCTCCTTGATCAGTTTCCATCCATTCGTCCTTGTCTGGCCTTCAGTTGCTTTGGAGAATAGCTTGACCAACTCCTCTCTAGGGCAGCCCCTCAAATATCGGGACACTGCTATCATAACTCCCCTGGCCCTTCTCTTCCCTAGACTATCCTTGCCCAGTTCCTGCAACCGTTCATCATGTTTTAGCCTTCAGGCCTTTGATCATCTTAGATAGTCAGAATAACAGAATTGGAAGGGACCTTGTAGGTCATCTAGTCCAATCCCCCTCAACCCAAGGAGACCCTACACCATTTCCGACAGATGGCAGTCCAGTCTCTTCTTGAAAGCCTCCAGGGATGAAGCTCCCACAACCTCTGAAGGCAACTTCTGTTCCATGGGTTGATTGTTCTCACCGTCAGAAAATTCCTCCTTGTTTCCAGGTTGAATCTCTCCTTGGTCAGTTTCCATCTGTTATTCCTTGTCTGGCCTTCGGGTGCTTTGGAGAATAGCTTGACCCCCTAACTCCTCTCTGGGGCAGCCCCTCAGATATTGGAAGATGCTCTCCTGTCTCCCCTGGTCCTTCTCTTCCCTAGACAAGCCAGGCCCAGTTCCTGCAACCGTTCATCGTATGTTTGAGCCTCCAGTCCCCTCATCATCCTGGTTGCTCTTCTCTGCCCTCTTTCTAGAGTCTCATCCTCTTTGTACTGTGGTTGACCAAAATTTATGAAATCTACCCATCTTCAATGGGCTAGTAGAAGGGACAACCCCCTTCTCTCTAATCTCTCATCTTTATCACACCTCAGGCTGGAATTTGCTCAGTTTTATAATCTATCCCCAGATAGCATGTTCCTTTTCTACTGCTGTTAAATCAATAAATCATCTTTATTGGTTGTTAAAATTATTGCTTGGCGAAGCGAACACAGAAGGACGAATCCATCTTGAATTTTTCACACACATCCTGAGGACACCACTTATTTATTGTCTTTGCTGAGTGCGTTTGATTGATTGGCTTTTGTGTTTCCCCCCCACGCTTTTAACACAAGAAACCTTGGGTGTTCTTACCCCAAGCTGAATTTTTTGCTTATTTGACACTTTAGGCTACAGATAGTCCATTCATTTAGTCCCCATTGAAAGTTACAACGGCAGTAAAAAAATGATTGTTTTTCACACTTAGTGACTCCCCCTAGATCAAAATTTGGACACTAGGCAGTGGAAGAGGGTAGAGATGGGAGAAATACCTAGATTGAACAGCTAAAAAATAGATGCAGGCAAAGATCCAAGATATGGGAGGCAAGTCAAAAAAAAAAAAGCATAGCAATTAAAATATTGAAGCGGGTAAGAGATGATGGATAAATGATTTCTTTTTATGGTTATTTTTTTGATTTGCTTTTCTTTTTCTTTCCCTCTCTCCTTTCCTTTTATATGTAGGTGACATGACTAGAAGTTAGGTAGAATAGAAAGAAAATGTGTTTTAATAAAGGGTGACATAACTAAAAGTTAGAACAAGAGACAGAAATAAGAGAAAGGGGGAATGTTATATATACGTTTTTATATAATAAAATAATAACAAGAGAAAACATGGAATAGTTGAATAATGACAGATGGCAACTTAATATGATCGTGTATTAATATTAGAAATATATAAGTTGGTTGAATGTAATAATTGTGATTAATTGTATTAGTTTTATTTGTATTAGAGTGTATGACATCCAGGTACCATACTGTTCACTCATTGATGTTTGTTAAAAATGTAAACTGGAGGAAAAAACTCACTTAAATGTATCGCTTAGTAACATAAATTTGGGCTCCATTGTGGTCGTACATTGAGGACTACCTGAATCAATACATTAACATCAGTATAATGTCGATATACAATACTAACATGGCATTCTTGCCGCTCCATGGCACTTGATTTTTTTTCCAGGGGAAGCTGGTCTATGCCAACCAAGGAAAAACGAGTGATTATGAATTCCTGCTTAGTCAAAACATCGACCTCAATGGCAGCATCGCCATCACTCGCTATGGAGGAGCCGGCAGAGTTGCCAAGGTAACACTAGACAGGAGGGAAGATGTTTTCCTTTTGCAGGGACAGATGTTCTAGGATGCTCTTCAATGCAACAGGACCAGAAGTTCAACATCTTAAGTTCATCCATTTAAAGGATAAATCAGTGTTTCCTAAACTGGACCACTTTAAGATGGGTGGACTTCAACTCCCAGAATTCCCTAGCCAGCATGCTGGGAGTTGAAGTCCACTCATCTTTTTGTCTGTCTGTCTGTCTGTCTGTCTGTCTGTCTATCTGCCTGTGTATGTATGTATGTATGTATGTATGTATGTATGTATGTATGTATGTATGTATGTATGTCTGTCTGTCTGTATGTGTGTCTGTCTGTCTAGCTGCCTGCCTGCCTGCTTATCTATCTATCTATCTATCTATCTATCTATCTATCTATCTATCTATCTATCTATCTATCTATCTGTTTGTCAAACAGGTACGAGATAACAGGTGTAAGTATAAACATGGACATGAGCACAGGAAATGGGGACGAATAAATGGGGACGGTAGGACAGGGACGGTAGGCATGCTGGTGCGCTTATGCACGCTCCCTTTACGGACATCTTAGGAATGGGGCGAGGTCCACGGTGGACAGTTTGAGGTTGAAGCTGTGGGGGGTTTGAGGATGTAACAACGGAGTCAGGTAGAGCATTCCAGGCACTGACCACTCTGTTGCCGAAGTCGCATTTTCTGCAATTGAGTTTGGAGCGGTTTACCTTGAGTTTGTATCGATTGTTTGCCTGTGTGTTATTGTGGTTGATGCTGAAGAAGTCGTTGGAAGGTAGGACGTTGTAGCAGACAATTTCGTGTACTATGCTTAGGTCAGACCGTAGGCGGCATAATTCAAGGTTTCCCAAGGCCAACATTTCGAGCCTGGTGGCATAAGGGATTCTATGGTGAGCAGAAGAGTGGAGGACTCTTCTTGTGAAATGTCTCTGGACTCGCTCGCATCGTATTAATGTCCGATATACAGTGTGGATTCCAGGCAGACGAGCTGTATTTGAGGATTGGTCTGGCAAAGGTTTTGTATGCCCTGGTTAGCATTGCAATGTTACCGAAGAAGAAGCTTTGCAAAATTAGGTTAACAACTCTTAATGTCTTTTTGGCAATGCTGTAACAGTGAGCTCTGGGGCTTAGATCGTTTGAGCCTGGCTGAGAGTGATGGGAATTGTAGTCACACATGCCTGGAAGACATTGGAGTTCAGAGGGGCTGTGTGTGGTTGTGTCCCTCAGTATTTTGTAACACACTTGAAGATATCTGGACTCTCTGAAAATGTTCTGTCCATTTTTAGAATGTTCATATATAATTACATTATACAGGTTCATCTATCAATATAATATATGTTATGTATTATAATTATAACAGGCAATAGTAATGTAAATATAATATAATATGATTGATAAGATAAGATAAGATAAGATAATTAATATAATATGATATGATATGATATGATATGATATGATAAGATAAGATAAGATAAGATAAGATAATAATATAAGATAATATAAGATAATATAAGATAATATAAGATAATATAAGATAATATAAGATAATATAAGATAATATAAGATAATATAAGAATATAATATAATATAAGAATATAATATAAGATAATATAAGATAATATAAGAATATAATATAAGATAATATAAGATAATATAAGAATATAAGATAATATAATATAAGAATAGAATAAGAATATAATAAGAATAAGAATAAGAATAAGAATAAGAATACAATACAACACAACACAACACAATACAAACAATACAATACAATACAATACAATACAATACCATGCAATACAATGTTCTATACAATTATATATTTTATTATTTTAACTTTATAGTGTACTAGCTGATAACCTGATGTTGTCCAGGTATTTATTTATTTATAGGGGGAAAATGTCCAGACCAAATGCAATTTCTAATGTTGCATTTTCCCCATTAACAGAGGGCGCCCCCTTGTGGGGTACTGTGAAACCATTACCATGGCAACTCCAGTAGAAGCCATTTTACGGCAGTACAGTAGAAGCCATTTTAAGGCACAACAGGCTGTATCTTAACGGAACACACACACCATAGGGTGTTAGGGGTGTCTTACCCCCACAATATTTGTCTCCACAGAGTAAGTCATCTGTGTACCAAGTTTGGTTGAAATTGCTCGAGGCGTTCCAGAATTATGCTTACACACACACACACGGCCATTTTTATAGTATATAGATTAGCAATCTTTAGTTACTTTTTAAACTTCATTTAAATATTCTTTATATGGATTTATTGCAATTGCTGCGATTTTCCTTAGTTGTATTTTATGCTGGGCTATCATTGAAATAAAAATTGGGGGAAGGAATGTTTTAGAATATTTTGGTTCTAATAAATGGTAATGATTGACAAAGTTGGCGATAGCTTTTCTTATAAGGTTAATGAATAAACAGTCAGGGAGGAAAAAAGCCACCGGAGACGATTTCAAAATATGGTCACAGAAACGAGATTATTGCCGGCAGAGATGAGAAGATAAAAACTGATGATGTTGACAGATTTTGCTTGGATGGATAAATTGACTTCGTTAACTGGAGAAAAGTCATCATCTACGTTTATTGTTTATTGTTGAGTACGAGCCTCTGATGAGACTTTGTGTAAAACTGAAAAAAATAACCACGAAGTTGTGATATATGGTTTTGATGATCAGCTAGAATAGATGATAGAAAAAAGAGTCATATGAAGTAACTAGAGAGAGACTGAAACATATTTATACTTATTCCTGCAGTGAAAAATTTTGGAGATCACTTTTTAATACCTTTAAAAAAAATATGTTAACTCTTATGCTCTGTTTACATTTTTAAAAGAAAATTCATCACCGCTGGTTAACTGTCAGTGGAAGGAATTCTTTTCAGTTGCAGTAGCATAAATGTAATATCGTTACATGCTCAACTTTGCACTTTTGCACACAAGATTAAATTCGGCCGTTTCTGTCACTTTTTCCAGCTATTCTTCTATCGCCGGAATTTGTTGCGTCTGTTCATTTTTGCATTCTTGCTGCTGTCAATATGTATGACAACAAAAACCCAGATATATATATATTTTTTGCAAGTTCCTTGTCCATTAAACCTAAAAGAAAACTCTGATTTTTATACCGGTAGTCCTCGACTTGCAACAGTTCGTTTAGCGACCGTTTGTGACCGGTTTTCACACTTACAACAATGGCATCATCACCTGCCATGGTCATGTGATCCAAATTCAGACGCTTGGCCACTGACTCGGTTTTATGACGGTTGCCACGTCCTGAGGTAATATTTTTTTTCTGACAAGCAAAAAGTCAAGGGAGAAAGCCAGGTTCCGTTAACAACTGTGTTGCGGGCTTAACAAATGCAGTAATTCACTTAACAACTAGGGCAAGAAAGGTTGTAAAATGGAGCAAAACTCAGCTAATAACTGTCTCACTTAGCAACAGACATTTGGGACTAAATCGTGGTTGTAAAGTCAAGGACTACCTCTATTCTTTTGGAGAAACTTCGGTATTAAGATACAAACCTTACCCTAGTCTGGAATTAAATCCTGATTTAATTACAAACGCAAGCTGGGTGGAAATGACCTCATAGGCGACCCTCACTCTGTTGAGGACTTAGGAGTCCTCAAACGATCTAAGCCCCAGAGCTCACTGTAACAGCATTGCCAAAAAGGCATTAAGAGTTGTTAACCTAATTTTGTGAAGCTTCTTCTCTGGCAACATAGTTCTGCTAACTAGGGCATACAAAACATTTGCCAGACCAATCCTCGAATACAGCTTGTCTGCCTGGAATCCACACTGTATATTGGACATTAATGCGATCGAATGAGTCCAGAGCAGTGGTAGATTGCTCGCGGTTTGGTCTGGTTCGGCCTGAATCCCATAGTAGCGGCGGTGGGAAGGCCCCGGTAGTAAAAATATTTGCAACCCACCACTGGTCCAGAGGTATTTCACGAGAAGAGTCCTCCACTCCTCCGTTCACAACGGAATCCCTTGAAATTTTGGGCTTGGACAATCTGGAACTACACCGCCTAAGCATAATACACAAAATTGTCTGCTACAACGTCCTACCTTTCAACGACTACTTCAGCTTCAACCGCAATAACACACGGGCAAACAACAGATGCAAACTCAAGGTAAATGGCTCCAAACTCGACTGCAGAAAATACGACTTCAGCCACAGAGTGGTCAACGCCTGGAATGCTCTACTTGACTCCGTTGTTACATCCTCAAACCTCCACAGCTTCAACCTCAAACTGTCCACCGTGGACCTCGGCCCATTCCTAAGAGGTCCGTAAAGGGGGCGTGCATAAGCGCACCAGCGTGCCGACCGTCCCTGTCCTACCGTCCCCATTTATTTGTACCCATTTCCTGTGTTCATGTCCATGTTCATACTTATACCTGCTATCTTGTACATGTTGGACAAACTAACCAATCAATCAATCAATAGATTTGATAGATTTTTCCCTTCTGTCTCCAGGCAATCAACGGGGCAAAATTTGGCGTCATCGGTGTGGTGGTATACACTGATCCTGCAGACATCAACGATGGGAAATCTTCACCCACAGAGACCTATCCTTTTTCGTGGTACATGCCCCGCTCCGGCGTAGAGAGAGGCTCTTTCAAAACCGGATTCGGAGACCTTCTGACGCCCTATTTTCCTGCCAAAAGTAAGAGGAGGCATAAAGAAAGTATCTTTGGAGTTCAGATGGTGGGATTTGAGCCCTCTCCTCTTAGTGGACAACCAGTTAAATATGAGCCAGTAGTGTGCAGCGGCAGCCAAAAAAGCCAATGCAATCCTAAATTAAGTTAAAAGAGGGATACAATCAAGATCAAGGGAGGCACTAATACCACTCTGTGAGGCCTTAGTAAGGCCACACCTAGAGTCCTGCATCCAGTTTTGGTCACCACACTATGAAAAAGAGGTTGAGACTCTAGAAAGAGTGCAGAGAAGAGCAACCAGGATGATGAGGGGACTGGAGGCTCAAACATACAATGAACGGTTGCAGGAACTGGGCATGGCTAATATAGGGAAGAGAAGGACCAGGGGAGACAGGAGAGCATCTTCCAATATTTGAGGGGCTGCCCCAGAGAGGAGGAAGTGGGTCAAGCTATTCTCCAAAGCACCTTTGAAGGCCAGAGAAGGAAGAATGGATGGAAACTGAACAAGGAGAGATTCAACCTGGAAATAAGGAGGAATTTTCTGAGAGTTCCTATCCTGTCCTATTAATTCTAATTCTATTCAGAATTATTCTATTCTATTCTATTCTATTCTATTCTATTCTTTATTCTATTCCAGTGATGGCGAACCTTTTTTGGCTCGCGTGCCACAAGTGGGGGGAGCGCAGGGGGGTCGAGTGCGGGCGTGTCGCACCCATAATGCAACGTGCGACCACCCCAGTGCGCATGCGCGCAAAACGTGCGAGCCCCCCCATTTTTACATGTTTTTTTGCCCTCCCCAGGCTCCAGGGGCTTTATAGGAGCCTGGGGAGGGCGAAAAGAGCCTCCCCCGACCCCCCGGAGGCCCTCCGGAGGCTTCAGGGACTGTCCAGAGGCTTCCCTGAGCCTTACGCCCTTCGGAGCGCTTAAAAACAAAAAAACCTCCCCCGTTTACCACCACTGAACTAAACTCTGCGAGCCTGGGAAGGGGAACATGCTTTAGAAAGGTGAACTCAGCTGGCCAGCGCGCACATGCGTGCTGGCCAGCTGACAGGGCAGCGCCTCACGTGCCCTGACAAATGGCCCTGCGTGCCACTTGTGGCACGCGTGCCATAGGTTCGCCATCACGGTTCTATTCTATCCTATCCTATTAATTCTAATTCTATTCAGAATTATTCTGTTCTATTCTATTCCAGCTGCCTGTACAAGTTGGGGAATTGTGGTCCACCAGGATTGCGAGGGGGACACTGTTTGCCATCCACCCCCCAGCCTCTCTTCCTGTGCAGCTCTTTAATCTTTCCCCGCAGCTCAGTTCTTGCTGCGTTCCCAAATGCCCCCCATTTTTTGGCCGTTTACCTTCTGTCCCACTCTCTCCTTTCGATATTCAGATTTCACCTACCGGATTCCTGAAGATCAGATCTCTGGGATTTCCACAATCCCCGTCCAACCCATCGGCTTTGGGGATGCCAAGGAGCTGATTTGGTGGGTATCAAATCAAATACACGGAAGCCCTTCCTAGGCAGAGCCCAGATGGGTTATGTCAGGGTGTCTCCAAACTTGACAACTTTAAGACGTGGGGACTTCAACGCCCAGAATTTTGGTCACCACACTATAAACAGGATGTTGAGACTCTAGAAAGAGTGCAGAGAAGAGCAACAAAGAAGATTAGGGGACTGGAGGCTGAAATATCTGATGAACGGTTGCAGGAACTGGTCATGGCTGGTCTAGGGAAGAGAAGGACCAGGGGAGACAGGAGAGCATCTTCCAATATTTGAGGGGCTGCCACAGAGAGGAGTTAGGGGGTCAAGCTATTCTCCAAAGCACCTGAAGGCCAGACAAGGAACAGTCAAGCAATGGAACAGAAGTTGCCTTCAGAAGTTGTGGGAGCTTCTTCCCTGGAAGTTTTCAAGAAGAGACTGGACTGTTAGAAATGGTGAAGGGTCTCCTGCTTGGGCGGGGGGTTGGACTAGATGACTTACAAGATCCCTTCCAACTCTGTTAATCTGAATCTGTAATTGAGCCTGGCTGGCTGGGGAAGGTGAACAGTCTTGAGGGGCTGCCAGAGAGAGGAGTGGGGGTCAAGCTATTCTCCAAAGCATCTGAAGACCAGACAAGGAAGAATGGATGGAAACTGACCAAGGAGAGATTCAACCTGGAAATAAGGAGGAATTTCCTGATAATGGAACAGAAGTTGCCTTTGGAAGTTGTGGGAGCTTCATCCCTGGAGGATTTCAAGAAGAGACTGGACTGCCATCTGTCAGAAATGGTGTAGGGTCTCCTGCTTGGAAGTGGGGTTGGACTAGATGACCTACAAGGTCCCTTCCAACTCTGTTAATCTGTATCTGTAATTGAGCCTGGCGGGCTGGTTAATTCTGGGAGATGGAGTCCATAAGTCTTAAAGTAAGGTTTTACATTTCGGCGAGAAAAACCAAATATACAGGTGCAGATTAGGTGAAACTTGGCTCAACAGCAGCAACTGTGAGAGGGATCTTGAAGCCCTAGTGGACAATCACTTAAATATGAGCCAGGGGTGTGCGGCATCAGCCGAAAAACCTAATACAATCCTTGGATGTATAAACAGAGGCATCGAATCAAAATCAAGTGAAGTTTTATTACCCCTTTATAAAGCCTTAGCAGGACCGTACTTAGAATATTGCAACCAGTTTTGGTCACCATATTATAAAAAGATGTTGAGACTCTAGAAAGAGTGCAGAGAAGAGCAACAAAGAGGATTAGGGGACTGGAGACTAAAACATATGAAGAACGGTTGCAGGAACTGGATATGTCTAGTTTAATGAAAAGAAGGAGTCAAACTATTCTCCAAGGCAGCTGAGGACAGAACAAGAAGCAATGGGTAGAAACTAATCAAGGAGAGAAGCAACTTAGAACTGAGGAGAAACTTCCTGACAGTTAGAACAATTAATCAGTGGAACAACTTGCCTCCAGAAATTGTGAATGCCCCAACACTGGAAGTCTTTAAGAAGATGTTGGATAGCTATTTGTCTGGAACGGTATAGGGTTTCCTGCCTAGGCAGGGGGTTGGACTAGAAGACCTCCAAGGTCCCTTCCAACTCTACTATTGTATTGTAAGGACCAGGGGAGACATGATATCAGTCTTCCAATATCTCAGGGGTTGCCACAAAGAAGAGGGAGTCAAGCTGTTCTCCAAAGCACCTGAGGGCAGAACAAGAAGCAATGGGTGGAAACTAATCAAGGAGAGAACCAACTTAGAACTGAGGAGAAACTTCCTGACAGTCAGAACAATTAGCCAGTGGAACAGCTAGCTAGCAGAAGTTGTGGGTACTTCATCCCTGGAGGTTTTCAAGAAGAGATTAGGCAGGCATTTGCCTTGAATGAAATAGAGTCTGCTACTTGAACAGAGGGTTGGCGAAGACCGCCAGGGTTTCTTTCAATCTTGTTCTAAAAGGCTAAAATATACTGATGCATCGTGACTTCTGGATATTTTCCCCCTTGGTGAATTAATCCAGCTTTTGTGGTTTCTTTCTATCTTGGTTTGCAGTAACCTTGATGGACCCAAAGCACAGGTTGCCTGGCAAGGTGCCCTGGGCTGTGATTACCACCTGGGACCTGGATTCCGAAAAAATGGGAACTTTTCTAACACCAGGTAATTACCATACACCTAAAAGGCAAAGGTAAAGGTTCCCCTCGCACATCTGTGCTAGTTGTTCCCGACTCCAGGGGGTGGTGCTCCTCTCCGTTTCAAAGCCGAAGAGCCAGCGCTGTCTGAAGACGTCTCCGTGGTCATGTGGCCGGCGTGACTCAACGCCGAAGGGGCACGGAACGCTGGTAACTTCCCACCAAAGGTGGTTCCTGTTTTTCTACTTGCATTTTTTACCTGCTTTCGAACTGCTAGGTTGGCAGAAGCTGGGACAAGTAACGGGAGCTCACTCCGTTACGCGGCGCTGGGGATTCAAACCGCCGAACTGCCAACTTTTCTGATTGACAAGCTCAGCATCTTAGCCACTGAGCCACCGCGTCCCTTAGTTACACCTATGAGAAGTTAAATGGGGGCGTCTCAAGTATCCGGAATGGATGGGGTGAGATTGACTCACCCCGAAGTAATTGCACATGTCCCATTGCTATTGATTGAACCCTGATTTCTTTGCATCTTAGCAATGTCCGGGTGAGCGTTTACAACCGGAGACAGATTAAACCATCTTCCAATGTCCTGGGGGTGATACGAGGAAGTGTGGAGCCAGGTGAGTTACTCTCCCTTCCTCTTTCCTGTGCCCCCCTCCTTCCCAGTGGTTAGAATGCAGTATTGCAGGCTCATTCTGCCGACTGCCAGCAGTTCGATCCTGACTGGCTCAAGGTTGACTCAATCTTCCGTACTTCTGAGGTGGGTAAAATGTGGAACTAGATTGTTGAGGGGAAATAGGCTGACTCTGTAACTGCTTAGAGAGGGCGGGAAAGCACTGTGAAGTGGGATATAAGTCTAAGAGCTGTTGCTATTCCTCCCTCCCTCCTTCCTTCCCTCCTTCCTTCCTTCCTTCCTTCCTCCCTCCCTCTCTTTCCCTTCCTTCCCTTCCCTCTCTCTCTTTCCCACCCTCCCTTTCCATGTGTTGTAAGTTACTTACCCTCTGTAAACAAATACCGTGGGGTTAAAACACCCCTAACATCCCTCGGTGTGTGTGTGTGTGTTTTGTTAAGATACAGCCTGTTGTGCCTTCAAATGGCTTCTACTGTACAGCGCAATGGAGTTGCCATGGTAATGGCTTCACAGTACTCCACAAGGGGGCTCCCTCTGGTAAGGGGGAAAATCCAACACTAGAAATTACGTTTGGTCCGGACATTTTCAAGAAGGCGTTGATTATTTTGAGGACAAATGTATGGCCGTGTTCAACAAGGTGGCATCACTTTCTTTGATGCTTCAAGGGGCACATTTGTAACTAATTTAATTGTCGCTGAAATCAGGGCTTTTCCTGTCTAATACAGGATTAGGATAAATAAATATCCAGGCAACGGCAGGTTATCAGCTACTAGTATACAATATTTCTAACAGAGTTATATAGATGGATTAGTTCTTCCCACCGTTCTCTCTTAGTTTCCTCCACAACTACTAGCCGTTTCCTCCTCCTCCTCCTCTTCTAGATCGGTACGTCCTCTATGGCAATCACCGGGACAGTTGGGTGCATGGAGCCATTGACCCCAGCAGTGGGACAGCTGTCATGCTTGAAATCACACGTATTTTGGGGAAGATGGTGAAGGAAGGTGAGTTTCCACGTGGGTGGTTTAAAAAAGGTAATTCATAAATAAAACACGGAACACGGGGATAGGAGGAATGCCTTTGCTAATTTGATTTTAGTGTGGAGTGTGGAAATGGAAGAACAGAACAGGATAGAAAAGATGGGATGGGATGGGATGGAAGAGAATGGAATATAGGATAGGATAGGATAGGATAGGATAGGATAGGATAGGATAGGGAATAGAATATGGAATGGAGAGCAGAGGATAGGATAGGGAATAGAATAGAATAGAATAGAATAGAATAGAATAGAATAGACTGGAATAAAAAATAGGAATAGAATAGAATAAGGAAAAGAATAAAATGGAATAGAATAGAATATGGAATGGAGAGGAGAGGAGATGGAATAGAATAGAACGGAATAGAATAAGGAATAGAATAGAATAGAAAATAGGAATAGAATAAGGAATAGAATAGAATAGAAAATGGGAATAGAATAGAATAGAATAAGGAAAAGAATAGAATCGGATAGAATATAATGGAATGGAATGAAATAGAATAGAATAGAATTGAATCAGATAGAATAGAATATAATAGAATAGAATAAAATAGAAAAGAAAATAGGAATAGAATAGGATAGGATAGGATAGAATATGGAATGGAGAGGAGAGGAGAGGGAATAGAATAGAACGGAATAGAATAAGGAATAGAATAGAATAGAAAATAGGAATAGAATAGAATAGAATAAGGAAAAGAATAGAATCGGATAGAATATAATGGAATGGAATGAAATAGAATAGAATGGAATAGAATTGAATTGGATAGGATAGGATAGAATAGAATAGAATAGAATAGAATAGAATAGAATAGAAAAGAAAATAGGAATAGAATAGGGTAGGATAGGATAGAATATGGAATGGAGAGGAGAGGAGTATCAGTCCTTCCCTTCCCCACCATCCAGCCAGAGCTGAAGAAGCTTCTTGGATGAGAAGCGAAACATTTTCAAAAGAAAAACCAGAAAGTCCAGTTGCCTCTTGAAAAAAGCACCTTAAGGATGGGAATGGTAGTTTTTCATCTTTTTTATAATTTTTTTTATTTTTTATTTTCAAAACAAACACAACACATAAAATCTTCCTTCTTTACATACTGTAGAAAGTGTATCAGTTGGTTACAAAAAGGCTTTCGTGCATCTCTTCCACAGTCAACAAACATAATTCATATTAACTCAAGTATTTTAACTCAGATATTTATACATGTTACCATCATCATACCTCCATTTTCATTTGACTATAATTGTTTAAACGTCCTTCATCATAAAATATGCCAAGATTTAATACATAACCACATACTGGCATTTCATTTACTATTTCTAAAATCCTCCAATAACACTGAATCCTTATGTCCTATTCTAGCTAAACATCCATAATATTTAATAACCAAGTTTTCTAATCCTTCTTTCCAAATCACTGTTTACAAAATACATCCAGTTTCCTTGTGTTGTACCCATACCTATATATACGTTGTTATCATTATCCTTCCTTTATTTTACTCTATCCTGTATCATAACATTTTCCCCTAATAATCAAGACTTAACTGTATCTAACAGTTCTTTTTTATTAACCTTTATATATAATCCAAAACGATTTCTAATCTTCCTTTCATGGGTACCATTCAATATTCATATCCAATTATTACTTATCATAACACTACACATTGTACACATTATTATCATTATCAATTATTTATTTAACTATATCTATTGTCACTAAATTTCACTAGGTTTAGCTAGTTTTGAATTATACTCTTCCATCTATCAACCTGTATCTTTCCAGTAGCAAAACAGTCTCATATCTTCTGCCATTTGTGGTGTCAGTCCTCTAATCATCTCCTTAATCAAATTTGAATGGACTCCTCTTAGCAACTCCTTGCTTATAAAATCTCTCATGTAATTTCGATGCCCTTCTGTTTCCTTAATCAGCTTATCTTTGATTGTCGGTAGTGTTATCAATGATATTGCTAATAAAATTTCTCTCTTTAAATCCATAAATTCTTTTGTTTTTTCTTCTTCTGTATCTTGCTATCTGGGGTAGATTTCTTCTCCATTTAATTCCTCTTTCAGTATTCCACTCGTTCCATTTTCAGAGACAATCACCATAACTATCAGCAAATTTAATTTCTTTATAGTCATTTTCCTCTTCGGTTTTTAGGATTCTAACCACCACTTTTTCCACTTAATAAAACATCTCCAACTTCTTCATCATATTTTACTGTTAGATGCTCTAAGTCTTCCAACTTCTTCTCTATCCTCTCAAATGTGTTTGATAATTTCTGTATTTCTAAGAATATCTTTTGCAGACTTAAAGTTTCTTTCTGCTGTTGAAATTGTGCCATTATCTCCAGCTAACAAACACTGCTGCTCTAGCTTGGAAGGTTTTGACAAGATTAAGCACAATAAAGTTTTTTTCTGCTGTTGAAATTGTGCCATTATCTCCAGCTAACAAACACTGCTGCTCTAGCTTGGAAGGTTTTGACAAGATTAATTCACAATAAAGTTTTATTTTCACTTTTCTCTGGTTAAAGATATACTTCAAAGGGACATCTGTATGCTTTTCTTCTTATCACTCTCTATAAACAAGCAGTGAGACCTTGGAGTGCCAAACCAGGATAATCAGTGAGAAAAGTAAGAGTGTTTCATTTCCAATGCACAAACCTCCAGCCTCCAAGTAGCAGTGTTATTGTTGCAATTTTCTTTGTTTCTTTTTGTATCGTTTTTGTATTTCAAGTTAAAAAAAAAAAGTCTGATTCTTGAGTGAGTTAGAAGAACACCCGCAGTAATGAAAGAGGAGAATTTTAGTCCTTAGGTTACAAAGAATAATAAAAGAAAAAAAATAGAAGAAGAAAACTTAATCCATTCATTTTAAAAGGCTTGCCTAAATTCCATCCATGAAGATAGCATTTAAAAAGTAAGATAACCCACTGTCCAAAACCATTCCAAACTTAATTCCACCGCTTATTTCTTCTGTTCTCCAATTTAAATTAATTTTAAGTTTTTTATATGCAGGCTCTTTTAAAATGGTAAAAAATCCTCACCAGCTAGGAACACTTTCTCTTTCCATATCCTTCCGTTTTGGAGCCACCCCGACTTCATCAGCCTGGTGGCTGGATTTTTTTGTCACCGGCTTGAAGAACTTCTCTTGGATCGATCAGGGACTTTATGAGATCAGCAAGATGTATTCTTCCTGTTCACCGTCTCTGCGGGACGGTTTAGGTCCGATTGGACCACCCAGTGGCAAAAATATCGGCTGTGGTCTCGATGCTCCAAGATCGCACGTCCGTATCGTTGCAATGTTGGCTCCTCCCTGTAGTTTTTCATGTTGAGCAGGCGCTGGGATGTGGTCTACTTCCATTCTTGCACATCTCACAAAGCAGTTGAGAATTCAGTTCTGTGAGTTGTCTTCCTCTCTCTTCTCACGCAGGGAAGTGGCGCCCACGAAGAACGCTCATTTTTGGCAGCTGGGGTGCTGAAGAGTTCGGCCTCATCGGTTCGACAGAGTATACTGAGGTAAAAAAGCTGAGCCGTAAGGAGCCAGTCGGTGTCTTCAGCGTGCTTCAAATTAGCTGAGCCCATTGGTGCCTTTTCCCTGGAGTGATGTGGTGGCCCTCACAATCAGGAGGCTGTGAGTTCAATCCTAGGTAGAGGCAGATATTTATCTCTCTGGGCACAATGAGAATATATAGGCTGAACAAAACTCTGCATTGGTGACAGGGAAGGGCATCCGGCAAGTAAAACACTCTGCTAGCTCCATTCTGTTGCCTAGACTCCACCCTGCAAGGGATTATGGGGTCGTTAAACAATGATGATGATGATTGGTGCCTTTTCCCTGGAGTGGTGTGGTGGCCTAGAGCTGCAGCTCTCACCTCACAATCAGGAGGCTGTGAGTTCGATCCTAGGTATCTCTCTAGGCACAATGAGAATATATCTGCTGAACAAAACTCCACGTTGGTGACAGGGAAGGGCATCCGGCCAGTAAAACACTCATTCGGCTGCCCATGCTCCACCCCGCGAGGGATTATGGGGTTGTTAAAAGATGATGTTTGGTGTCCTTTCCCAATTTTTTTTGCATCAATCGATTGGCAGGAATGATTAATGTGGCTTAGCCTGTGATTCGGCCTCTGATTCAGTGCGTCATGCAAATCGTGGAAACTGAGTTATTAATTTAGTACATTAAGTACATTAATTAGTACATTAATTTGGTACATTAATTTAGATCAACTGTGAATTAACCATGAATCTACCTCTCCCTTCTCTCTATGGGGCGCATGCCATGAAATTGCAGGATTCTGGATGTGCCATCAAGAAGAAAAAAATTCTTATTTATTTATTTATTTATTTTACCGTGCTTCTAGACCGCCCCCTCTCCCGAAAGGGACTCGGGGCGGTGTACAATCCATATAAAGAATATATCAAAATACAATAAATAGAAGGATTAAATATGTACAGTTAAATATGGAGGAGGTTAAAAATAGAATTAAAAAGAACTGTACAGAGCCAGTATATATAAATATAGTTTTAAAACCCCTAGGACACACACAAATTAAATTAAAAACAATACCCCTAAAATAACCAGTTAATAGAACATTTACCAGGAGGGACAGTTGCAATTATGCCAGGCCTGCTAATCGGAACAGATGAGTCTTCAATTTTTGCCGGAAGGAGCGGAGGTCGGTGGTGGTTCTGATGTCGGGGGGGAGGTCATTCCAGAGGGTTGGGCCCATCACAGAGAAGGGCCTATCCCTTGGTGTCGCCCGTTGGCATTGCCTAGTGGACGGCACCAGGAGAAGCCCCTCCCTGTGTGAGCGAATTGGCCGCAGGGATGTATGTGGGAGGATGCGATCCCGCAAGTAACTAGGTCCTGTGCCATGGAGCGCTTTAAAGATGGTAATCAGGACCTCTTGAT
The DNA here is from genome assembly GCA_029891615.1 of Natrix natrix natrix. Taxonomy (NCBI): domain Eukaryota; kingdom Metazoa; phylum Chordata; class Lepidosauria; order Squamata; family Natricidae; genus Natrix; species Natrix natrix. The sequence goes on along the minus strand of JAKRSK010012682.1, from coordinate 477,711 downwards.
GGCGTTTCATCCCCCGGATCTCTTAATTAAAAAAAGAAATTAAGACCCATAGGGTCTAATTATGACTATTTATTATGCTATGCATCAATGATATATTTGGATTGTCGTGCCGTTTTGCCCTTGACGTACGACCAAAATTTTCATCACTAAACGAGGCAGTTGTCTCACCTGATTTTACAACTTTTTTTTTTGCCAGTGTTGTTAAGCAAATCACAATCACTGTTGCTAAGCGACTCGACATTGTTAAGCAAATCACTGCAGTCATTAAGTTAATCTAGATTTCCTCCCCGTTGATTTTCCTTGTCGGTGAGTGGCTGGGAAGGTCACAATTGGTGACTGCATGTTGCAATGTTGTAAATACATACCTGTCTCCAACATCTGAATTTTGATCATGTGACCGTGGGGATACTGCAACGGTCATAAGTGTGAGGAGCAGTCAAAAGTCAATTTTTTTAAAAAATAGCATTTATTACATTTTCCAACATTTAAAAGAGAAAACACAAATTTACACTTGTAACAGCTTTTCCATATCGGTATCCAGTAACCTCGGGGCAAGTCCACCACATGTGGTAGAATGTTCCCTGCTTATACCCCACACCTCCAGCATTCCGGCAATCGGTTTGGGAACATCTTAGCCATTCTGGCTGGTGGTAGATGCCACATGTCAATTCATTTTTTAGTGGGGGTGTAATTTGAAATCGTTGCTAAATGAACGATTATAGCATGTCAGACTAATCTTATTGCATTCTTTGACAATGTGACAAAACTAGTGGACCAGAGGAATGCCGTCGATATAGTTTACTTGGACTTCAGTAAGGCTTTTGATAAGGTAGACCATAACCTACTACTAGATAAAGTAGAAGAATGTGGTTTAGACAGCATCACCACCAGATGGATTCGTAACTGGCTGACCAACCGCACTCAACATGTAGTCCTCAATGGAACTGCATCTACATGGAGGGAAGTATGCAGTGGAGTACCCCAAGGCTCTGTTTTAGGCCCATTACTCTTCAACATCTTCATCAATGATTTGGATGAGGGAATAAATGGGGAACTCATCAAATTTGCAGATGACACCAAGCTGGCAGGAATAGCCAACACTCCAGAAGATAGGCTTAAGATACAGAAGGATCTTGACAAACTTGAACATTGGGCACTAATAAAATGAAATTCAATGGTGAAAAGAGTAAGGTTCTACATTTAGGCAACAAAAACGGAATGCACAGGTACAGTATAGGTGGTACCTTCCTCAATAGTAGTAATAGTGAGAGGGATCTTGGAGTCCTAGTGGACAACCATTTAAATAGGAGCCAACCGTGTGCAGCAGCTGCCAAACAAAGCCAACACAGTTCTAGGCTACATAAAAACAGAGGGATAGAATCAAGATCACGTGAAGTGTTAATACCACTTTATAATGCCTTGGTAAGGCCACACTTGGAATACTGCATCCAGTTTTGGTCACCACGATGTAGAAAAGACGTGGAGACTCTAGAAAGAGTGCAGAGAAGAGCAACAAAGAGGATTAGGGGACTGGAGACTAAAACATATGAAGAACAGTTGCAGGAACTGGGTATGTCTAGTTTAATGAAAAGAAGGACTGGGGGAGACAGGATAGCAGTCTTCCAATATCTCAGGGGTTGCCCCAAAGAAGAGGGAGTCAAACTATTCTCCAAGGCACCTGAGGGTAGAACAAGAAGCAATGGATGGAAACTAATATATTAGATATTAGAACTACTACTGACTTCCGCTCCTTCCGACAAAAACTTAAGACTCACCTGTTCCAATTAGCCGGCCTGGCCCATTTATAGTTCCATTTTACCTCCTGGCGGATATTTTATCAGGAATAGTTTTTAAGGGTTAATGTATTTTAAAATTTTAAAATCCTAATCTAACTTAAACTAAATTTGTACAGTGAACTATTGTTACCTCCTCCAGCCCTATATTTATTCTATATTTATACTATGTATATTTATTGTTCTATTGTTTTAATATGACTGTACACCGCCCCGAGTCTCTTCTGAGAGAGGGGCGGTCTAGAAATTGAATAAAGTTAAGTTAAGTTAATCAAGGAGAGAAGCAACTTAGAACTGAGGAGAAATTTCCTGACCGTTAGAAAAATTAATCAGTGGAACAGAAGTTGCCGCCAGAAGTTGTGAATGCCCCAACACTGGAAGTCTTTAAGAAGATGTTGGATAGCCATTTCTCTGAAGTGGTATAGGGCTTCCTGCCTAGGCAGGGGGTTGGACTAGAAGACCTCCAAGGTCCCTTCCAACTCTGCTATTTTATCGTATTGTATAAATGGAGGGCTATTTGTAAATCTTTAGTTTAGTTTACTTTATTGTCATTGCACCTCGTACAAAGAAATTAAACACCATCTTCAGGGTACTTCATACATAACAAAACTATAAAAATATAAACACAAGCACACCTCCTTCACATTCTACACCATTAAATTGAAAACCCCTGATGATGCATTAATATTACATTATACAGTAGAATTCAATGTAGTTACTTTCCCTGGGATAGAAGCTGTTTTTCAGCCTGCTTGCCCTTGTTTTTATTGTCCTGTACCGGCTGCCAGATGGTAATAGTTTAAAAAAAAGATTGCCCAGGATGAGATGGATCTTTAAGGATGTTTTGAACTTTCTTAAGGCAACGGGAGCTATGAAGCTCTTCCAAACTATGAAACATAGAAACAATTATTTCACTTTTAAAACAAAAGCCGTCTTGATCATTTAGTATCGTCTGGATATTTGGCGGTCCCATGGCCATCATCCCCTGCCAGTGTGAAATGGCAAGGGATTATGGACACCGTAGTCCACAGTGGAGGGCACTGATTCCTCTCTTTTTTCTCTCTCACTCGTAGGAATTTTTCAGCAAATTGCAAGAGAGGAGCGTGGCTTACATCAATGTGGATATTGCTGTCTTTGGTAAGCATCTCAAAAGGTTGCCTGTCTCAAAATAGAACAAAATAGGCTCACCAGCTCCATTTTGTAAAAATTAAATTACATTACATTACATTCATAATTGTGGGTAGGGGAGAAAAAAAAGAAAGGAAGACAGAAAGATGGAAGGAAAGAAAGAGAAAGAAGAAAGATAGGAAAGAAAGAGACAGAAGAAACTAAGGAAAGAAAGAGAAAGAAAGAAAGAAAAGAAATAAGAAAGTCAGAAAGAAGAGGAGAGAGAGAGAGGTGGAAAGATGGAAGGAAGGAAAGAGAAAGAAAGGAAAGAAAGAAAGATAAAGAACGAGGAAGAAAGAGAAAGAAAGAAAAGAAAAAAGAAAGTCAGAAGGAAGAGGAAGAGAGAGAGAGATGGAAAGATGGAAGGAAGGAAAGAAAGAAAGAGGAAGAAAGAAAAGGGAGAGAAAGAAAGTGAGAGAAATGGAAAGATGCAAGGAAGGGAGGGAGGAGAAAGAAAGAAAGGAAGGAAGGAAAGAGAGGTATGAGAAGCATAACCCTTCAGCATCTTCTTTTAATGTTCCATGTCTCCTTCCCCAGCTAATGCCACCTTGAGGGTCCAAGGAACGCCCCCAGCCCAAAAGGTCGTTTTTGCTGCTACTCAGCAGGTAAGTGGAGAAGGTGAAGGGGAGGAAAGAGAGCAGCTGCTGAAATACAGTTGTTCCTTGCTGTAACAAAAAGCCTGGGAGATCCTGGGGAATTCTAGGAGTTGAAGTCCACCCATTGTAAAGCATGCTAATGTCAGGGTTCCAAATAGCATCCAAAATAAAATCAGAGTCCGAAGCAAGAGATTCCTCAAAGTTCCAATTTATTGAAAAGAGCCATGTTGGCCCATCTGGGAAAACCCGAATCTGAAAGCTTCCCGGTTTTCCCCACCCAGTTGAAAACTCAAGATCTTGCATCCCCAGACCCACAAGTCCATCCCATGGTCCAATGTTCCACTGCCGTGCTGGCATTTCCACCCATCCAGTTCCGGTCAGGTGCAGAGACAAAGGATGACCTTGGCTTTCTGAGAAGAACGTTGTTATGGCTACTATCACCCAACTCCATATAATCCTCCCTCCAATTTCCCCACAGTGGAAAGTGTGGCAGGCTTGAAGTCCCAAAAGAAAAGAATGGCTTGCAGGCGTGGCAGCTAGCCTGGGAATTTTGGGGGTGAGCTGAAGTCCACCCATGTTAAAACCGCCAAAGAGGAGAAAAATCACTTGTGTGCAGGGATTTGGAAAAAAAAAAACATTTCTGTTCATCACCCCCCAAATGGATTTCTTCTCTCTAGCTGGAGAGCGCCATCATATTTTTTAAAAAATGCCAATTTTGCATCCACTTTTCCCCCCCCATCATACATCAATGATTTTTTATTAAGTGTCACAAACTTTTTTTCCCCTCACAAGATGGTAATAAAACTTCTTACAACCACTTTTTAACAAAATCTTCCATGGTTTTCCCCATCAGGTTCTATTTCCGTGTGCCGAAACTCAATTTATTTACCAAGCCTCTAAAAATGATTAGATACAGGATAGGCAGTTCTTTATTCTATTTGTGGCAGCTTTTGCAGATGCAGCCCAAATAACTAAGCCTCGGAGCACATTTTTTACACCAAACTTTACAATGTAGAATTTTGAATTTAAGATAAAGAAAACGTAAAATCTACACGCAAAAAAATACTGGTAGAAATCAAGCGCAAAAGGATCGGAACTTAATCCAGATGAACAGGAGAATAAAGTGCCTTTATTATAGAATATAGGAACTGACACAGAATTCCAGGATCAAACAGAAAAGGTTTATCGCGCAATAGATTCAGTCGCAACACAAGGAAGCATGAGACTGAATCCCGAAGGATTCGTTTGCAAAACTATTATAGATCTGACAGGCTCCCCCCCCCACCACACACACACCCCACAAGCCCTCCCTTTTCCTTCTCTCAAAGCTAAAATAAAATGTGGCTTTTCTAGTAATTCACAGGTACTTGCAAAACTATCTAAGTTTCCTGTCTTCAATATTGCGGTTTGGCTAGGTGTGATTTAAGCTTCCTCTTGCAAACTTTAATGTTCTCACTAAAGTTTTCCTCTCACAGAACTCTTAACATGCTCCATTATAAAGACAGTTACATATATTTAAGATTCCTATTATCCCATATTATATTATCCCATATTACCTTTAATAAAGTCAGGAGAGAGAGAGAGAGAGAGAGAGAGAGAGAGAGAGAGAGAGAGAGAGAGAGAGAGAGAGAGAGAGAGAGAGAGAGAGAGAGAGAGAGAGAGAGAGAGAGAGAGAAGATGTAAGCTTTGTGTGTGTCTGTGTGTGGTTAGTTTAAATTACACACTTCCGTAGATTCTATGGAGCAATTTTAAAAGTTACACATACAGCAACATATGTCTGTTGGGCTCCTGTGCATTGTTTAGAGAATCCAGCTGTTGCTGAGAACAAGACAGGCAACATTTTGAAGAGAGAAAAATCCATGTGTAACTTCCCTTACACAGAATATTTAATTTTTTTCTACTGATGGGCACACTGTACACACACACACCCCGGTCCATGATGGCCACGTTCCTCATCGGTATTATCATTGTAAGTTACAAAGTTAGTTGCATCCACTTTTAAGAACTTCTTTCCCTGTAGGTTAAGACCCCAGCCGATGCTTCGGTGTCCGTGTATGAAAACTGGAAACGTCATTTCAACAGAACTAGCTCGGCTTACGGAATAATCCCCAGGTAAAAGAAGTTGTGTGTGTGTGTGTAAGTAGGTGTGTGTGTGTGTGTGTGGGTGTGTAAGTAGGTGTGTGTATGTGTGTGTGTATCTTATACCCCCATAGATTCATTTCTTCGAGTAGCCCAGCCAGGAGGAATTTCAGGTAGTCCCCAAGTTACGAACGGCCACTTAGTGACTTTTCGAAGTTACGACAGGTGCCCCCAAAGATGACCCAGTTCTGAAGTTTGGATGCCCTCCCCGCGGTCATGGGCAACCAGCCCACACTGACAGTTGTTTGCAGCTGTCCTGCCTGTCGGGTGACTGCAATTTAGAAGGTTTTTGCTGAAAATTGGCCTTGGATTCTGTTTTCTGCGAAAAAAGCACCCACAGCGAGCAATAACTGCCACCTTGGCTTTAACAACGGCCACGAGAAAGCTCATAAAATCGGGTTGATTATGTGATGACCCGCTTTACGACTCTTATGATTTATGACTGTAATCATTGTCAGTCGCGGTTCTAAATTGAGGGCCACTCTAGATCTTTAGCAGCTGTTGGTTAACTTCACAAAACTAGTTAGGACTACATTTTATCCATCATGGCTGTATAAACCGTAGTTTGTTGCTTTTGATCTTGGGGATGCATAAATGCCAGTCCTTACACCAGCCTGCCTGTAACCAGAGTGTGTCTAGAAATATCCTTGTGTGGCTGGCATCACACAACTTTCTGAAGTGGTTTTCCCAAGGTTTGTAGAAACTATGCATTTTATTGATTACCCGTATTTATTCGAGTATAACGCGCAAAATTTTCTACCAAAAAAAGAAATCAAAGTTTGGGTGCGCGTTATAAACGAGGGCTGGGGTGGCAGTGGCGGCCGGTCCATTGAGGGCGCAGGCGAATTGTAAATTCACACTGCGCCTTTTCCGGGCTGTAGCCGCTCACTGTACGCGAGGGAGAAGAAAAAAAACGTCCCCTCGTCGCGTCCAGTGGGCGGCCCGAACTGGGGGTGAGAATTCTTATTATCCGCTGTATGGTCGCCGCTTCATTTCCTCGCCTCGCTCACACGTTACGGCATCAGCAATAAAATGGACGGCATTTATTTATTTCGGTATTGTGTTTATACCAGTTTACGTTGTCAATAAATGATTTTTATCATGGCCGCACATGTTCAACAATGTTTTTTTGTCAATTACAATGCTTGGTATGAAACAAAATTTTATACCGATTTTTAATCGAAAATTAGGGGTGCGCGTTATACACGTGTGCGCGTTATACTCGAATAAATACGGTAGATTTTTATCCCGGTTGTTCTTATGATAACAAGCCTACAAGGTTGGTTGGAGAGAGAGAGAGACAGCGACAGAGAGACAGAAGGAAGGAAGGAAGGAAAGAGAGAGAGAAAGAAAGAGAGAGAGAGAGGTGGGAGAAAGAGGTGGGAGAGAGAGAAAGAAAGAGAGAGAAGGAAAGAGAGAAGGATGGAGAGAGAGAGGGAGAAAGAAAGAAGAAGAGAGGCAGGAGAAGGGGGAGAGAGAAAGAAAGAGGAAGAGAGAGGTGGGAGAAAGAGGTGGAGAGAGAGAACGAAAGAAAGATAGAAGGAAAGAGATAGAGGGAGAAAGAGAGGGGGGAGAGAGGAAGAAAGAGAGAGGAAGAGAGGCGCGAGATGGAGGGAGAGAGAGAAAGAAAGAGAGAGAAAGAAAGAGAGAGAAAGAGAGGGAGAACCTGGTTTGAGAGCAATGCAGCCTGAATTCTTGAAATCTCCTGCGCAAACTCAGCTGGGATTTTGGCTTGCTCTTTGCAGCTTGGGGACTCTGGGGGCTGGAAGTGATTTTGCACCTTTTATCCACTACCTGGGCATCACGGCGATGGACATCGCTTACACCTACGATCGGGTGAGTCCCTGGGGCACAGGAATGTGTGTGCGTGTGTCTTTTGCACACTAGAGGGGGTGGGGATGAGGCCAGAAATGGAAGGGATCCAGAGCAGTGGTGAAATATCTCCTGCAAACTCCACTCCCCTTTTGCTCCTCTTTTATTTCCTCTGGGAGGGGCCATTCATCATCCACCTGTGGCCTTATTCCCAAGTCAACCCCTGTTCTTTAACTGCTCCCTTCGTCTGGCAACTCTGTGCATGCGCACACTGGGAACAGGCTCCAGCTGTTCTTCTGCCTCACTGATGTCTGACTCTGAAGGCAGCTGATAAGTGACATATAACTGTGGCCCCCTCTCTGCCTCCGACACAGAGCCCTCCTCAGAGCCTTCCCCAGACTCCAGGACTGGCCCATCTTCCTCCCCAACCTCCCCACTGTCTGAATCGGCTTCCGGCTTCACTGTCGCACCACAACATAAGCCAGCAAACCCCATTGTGATGAGTTTTCTTTGCTTTCCACTTTTCTTTTCTTCTCCAGAGCAAAACGTCGGCGCGCATTTACCCAGCCTACCACACGGCCTTCGATACCTTTGACTACGCAGACCGATATATCGACCCTGGTAATGATTGGTGGGCGGTGGGGCAGGCAGACCTCAAGGCCTCTGTTTTTACTTGTTTATTTATTTGTATCCCCCCTGTATTATTTTGACAACTCAAGGAGGGAAACAGATTCAACACAAGCTCTTCCTCCTCGTATTTTCCCCATAACAATAACCCTGCGAGGTGGATCGGACTGAGAGAGCGATTGGCCCAACGTCATTCAGCTGGTTTTTGTGCCTAAGGCAGGAGTAGAACGCTCCGTCTCCTGGTGATTGGCCCAAAGTCACCCAGCTGGATTTCATGCCTAAGGCGGGACTAGAACTCTCTGTCTCCTGGTGCCAAAAGACACCCAGTTGGCTTGAGATGGCTTGAGACACCCAGTTCCTTGAGATGGGACTAGAACTCTCAGTCTCCTGGTGATTGGCCCAAAGTCACCCAGCCAGCTTTCTTACTTAAGGCAGGACTAGAACTCCCTGTCTCCTGGTGATTGGCCCAAAGTCACCCAGCCAGCTTTCTTACTTAAGGCAGGACTAGAACTCCCTGTCTCCTGGTGATTGGCCCAAAGTCACCCAGCTGGCTTTCATGGCTAAAGCGGGACTAGAACTCCCTGTCTCCTGGTGATTGGCCCAAAGTCACCCAGCTGGCTTTCATGGCTAAAGCGGGACTAGAACTCCCTGTCTCCTGGTGATTGGCCCAAAGTCATCCAGCCAGCTTTCTTACTTAAGGCAGGACTAGAACTCCCTGTCTCCTGGTGATTGGCCCAAAGTCACCCAGCCGGCTTTCTTACTTAAGGCAGGACTAGAACTCCCTGTCTCCTGGTGATTGGCCCAAAGTCACCCAGCCAGCTTTCTTACTTAAGGCAGGACTAGAACTCCCAGTCTCCTGGTGATTGGCCCAAAGTCACCCAGCTGGCTTTCATGGCTAAAGCGGGACTAGAACTCCCTGTCTCCTGGTGATTGGCCCAAAGTCACCCAGCTGGCTTTCATGGCTAAAGCGGGACTAGAACTCCCTGTCTCCTGGTGATTGGCCCAAAGTCATCCAGCCAGCTTTCTTACTTAAGGCAGGACTAGAACTCCCTGTCTCCTGGTGATTGGCCCAAAGTCACCCAGCCGGCTTTCTTACTTAAGGCAGGACTAGAACTCCCTGTCTCCTGGTGATTGGCCCAAAGTCACCCAGCCGGCTTTCTTACTTAAGGCAGGACTAGAACTCCCTGTCTCCTGGTGATTGGCCCAAAGTCACCCAGCCGGCTTTCTTACTTAAGGCAGGACTAGAACTCCCTGTCTCCTGGTGATTGGCCCAAAGTCACCCAGCTGGCTTTCATGGCTAAAGCGGGACTAGAACTCCCAGTCTCCTGGTGCCGAAAGACACCCAGTTGGCTTGCATCCTTGAGGTGGGACTAGAACTCCCAGTCTCCTGGTGATTGGCCCAAAGTCACCCAGCTGGCTTTGATGCCTAAGGCAGGACTAAAACTCACAGTCTTCTGCTTTTTAACCAGTGCTATAACCACTAGACCCCTGATGGCGAACCTATGGCATGCATGGCGGAGGTGGCACGCAGAGCCATCTCTCCGGGCACGCGAGCCGTCGCCTGTTGCTCTTTTGTGTTCCGGTGCGCCAGCCAGTTATTCTTCGCGCATGCGGGAGGACGGGAAACTGGAAGAGCAGCTGCCCGGTGCGTTTGCGCCAGCCTGGAAGATAACCTTCCGGTTTCTGGCACTTTTATGTTCACTGGCCACCTGATCTTCCGGAAACCGGAAGATCATCTTCCAAGCGAGCACTCCCGTTTTGGCACTCGGTGCTGAAAACGTTTGCCAACACTGCCCTAAACCGAACGGGCTCTTGGCGCATTCTCTGCCAGGCGCATGTCTACTTATGATGCAGTGGAGTTTCTCAAATCCCTCCCTCTTGGCGTACTACAATATGTCCCACTTTGAGATTTATAGAAATAGTCCTTGGCTTTCAATCATATATTTAGTCGCGGTTCAAAGGTGCCGCAAAGAGACCGGTCCTTGCACTTACGACTGTCGCGCAGTCCTCGTGATGCTGTGATCAAATTGCAACCACCCGCATCTGTGACGGTTGCAGGGCCCTAGGGTCTTGTGACACCCCCCAGGCAGCTTCCGACCAGCGACGTCAATGGGGGACGAAGCCAAATTGGCTTAATGCAGAGGTGTCCAAACTTGGGAACTTTAAGACTTGTGGACTTCAACTCCCAGAATTCTATGCTGGTTGGGGAGTTCTGGGAGTTGAAGTCCACAAGTCTTAAAGTTCCCAAGTTTGGACACCCCTGGCTTAATGACAGTGTGAGTCACTTAACAATGGCGGGGATTCACATAACCACCCTGGCATAAAATCGGGTGCGAGTCCTTGAACCACTTACCGGCCAAGGTTGAGAAAGGACTTACAGACCGAAATGGCCCCCAAGATATTGGGCTCTGGATGGGTGTAGGTGTGTTGGGGTGTGAAGCAAAGGAGGAAACAAACTTCCCCTTTTGTGTGTGTGTGGGGGGTTGTGTAGATGCAGACACTATCGCGCACAAACATCACAGCACTAGTTCCATGCTTCAGTGTTGTTGTTAGTTGCAAAGTCATGTCCGACCCATTGTGACCCCATGGACAATGTTCCTCCAGGCCCTCCTGTCCTCTGGAGTCCATTGAAGCTCAGGCCGATTGCTTCGGTGACTCCATCCAGCCCCCTCCTTCTCTGCCATCCCCTTCTTCTTCTTTTGCCCTCCATCCTTCCCAGCATGAGGCTCTTCTCCAGGGAGTCCTTCTTCCTTCTCATTCGGTGGCCAAAGTATTTGAGTTTCCTCTTCAGGATCTGGCCTTCTAAAGAGCAGCCAGAGTTGATCTCCTCTAGGACTGACCGGTTGGATGGCCTTGCAGTCCAAGGGACTCAATGCAGGAGTCTTCTCCAGCACCAGAGTTCAAAGGCCTCCATTCTTCAGCCTTCCTTGTGGTCCAACCTTCACAGCCATCCATGGCAACTGGGAAAACCACAGCCTTGGCTAGACGCACTTTTGATTGGCAGGGTGATGTCTCTGCTTTTTAGTCAGTTGTCTAGATTTTCCAGCGCTTTCCTCCCCAGGAGGAAGCCTCTTTTAATTCCTTGGCTGCCGTCCCCATCTGCGGTGATCCCGGAGCCCAGGAAAATAAAATCTGTCACTCCCTCCATTTCTTCCCCATCTATTGGCCAGGAATTGAGAGGGCCATGATCTTAGTTTCCTTCATGTTGAGTTTCAAGCCAACTTGAAAGGCCTCCATTCTTTGCCACTCAGCCTTCCTTGTGGTCCAACTTTCCACAGCCATCCATTGCAACTGGGAAAACCATCACCTTGGCTAGATGCCCTTTTGCTTGGGTGAAACTGCCCAGTTCCCATATGGTGCTTTGTTGGCGCCCAAACGCTAGTTATGAAGATTCACTCTCACCATCCAAAGCTGGTGGAGCTCCGGTGGCCGCCATCTTGCCTTTTTTGACCCACCCAGAGTGTACTGCAAGCTTCCCAGGCACTCTGCTCAGTCTCCTCTCTCCCCACAGGATTCACCAGCCACCGGGCCGTGGCACAAACCGCCGGCAACGTCTTGTTGCGCCTGGCGGGCGCCTCGATCCTTCCCTTCAACGTGAGCGACTATGGAGAGACCTTGCAAGGCATGTACGACGCGGCCGAGCGAGCGTTCCAGGTGGACCTTCTCAACCACAGCATCTCTCTTGGTGAGGGGGGGGGAGTGGCCTGCCTCGCAGGGCTGTTGTACGGAGAGGCAGCAAGGAAGGAGATCACCTGTCTATGGAGATTCTCAGTCATTCAGGGCATGGTTATCCCAAAGGGGCTTTTTGTTTTCAAGAGGTGCTCTGAGTTTGCCGTTTCCTGACCCAACTAGGTTACATCATCAGTGCTGGAAGAAAGAGGTATCTGCAGAGAGGAGGAGGAGGAAGAGAAGGGGAGGAAGATGGGGAGGATGACTGTGGGGTCTTTGATGGTCTCTGGGCTTGGTGGATTTTTTGCAGACATTTCATGACCCAACTAGGGAACATCATCAGTGCTAGCAGGGGAGTGGGCTTTGCCCTCTGAATCAAGCAGTAAATAATACCTCAATCAAGGAACTACCAGCTATCCTTTTTTGTTCTATTTTTCTTTTTCAAGAAAGGAGGTCAACATGAAATATGTAGATCGAAAAGTGGACTATAAATACCCTAAACATAAAAGGGAGCTTGCTCCGGAGAGGAAATACGACAAGTAAATGAGATGAAGAGTGGGAAGAAAAAGAGAGGGGTAAGGGAAGAAGAGAGGGATAGGAGAGAGGGCAAGGAGGGGGAAGAGGAGGAGAGAAAGGAGGAGAAGGAGAGAGGAAGAGTGGGAAGTAGAGGAGAAAGGGAAGGGAAGAAGAGAGGGATAGGATAGAGGGCAAGGAGGGGGAAGAGGAGGAGAGAAAGGAGGAGTGGAGAAGGAGAGAGGAAGAGTGGGAAGTAGAGGAGAAAGGGAAGGGAAGGTGAGAGGGATGGGAGAGAGGGTGGGGGGGAGAAGAGGAGGAGAGAAAGGAGGAGTGGAGAAAGAGAGAGGAAGAGTGGGAAGTAGAGGAGAAAGGGAAGGGAAGAAGAGAGGGATAGGAGAGAGGGCAAGGAGGGGGGAGAGGAGGAGAGAAAGGAGGAGAAGGAGAGAGGAAGAGTGGGAAGTAGAGGAGAAAGGGAAGGGAAAAAGAGAGGGATAGGATAGAGGGCAAGGAGGGGGAAGAGGAGGAGAGAGAAAGGAGGAGTGGAGAAAGAGAGAGGAAGAGTGGGAAGTAGAGGAGAAAGGGAAGGGAAGAAGAGAGGGATAGGATAGAGGGCAAGGAGGGGGGAGAGGAGGAGAGAAAGGAGGAGTGGAGAAGGAGAGAGGAAGAGTGGGAAGTAGAGGAGAGGGGTAAGAGAAGGTGAGAGGGATGGGAGAGAGGGTGGGGGGAGAAGAGGAGAGAAAGGAGGAGTGGAAAGGGGAGAGAGAAGAAGGAGAGAGGAAGGGGAAGTAGAGAAGAGAAGGAAGACAGAGGGAAGAAAGGAGGTAGGGAGGAGGAGGAGGAGAGAGGGATAATGTACAAATATGGTGTATGGAGAGCAGAAGAGCCAATAATTGTGTTTTGGGAGTTGATAGTAAGATGAATTGATGCAAACATTTAATAACACAAAACGATGCTGGCTATGTAATAGTATACATGCGATTATATGTTATGAAAATGAAAAAATAAAAAATTTTGCTATTAAAAAAAAGGAACTACCGACTCAGACAAACAATCAAATCATAAACAACAGCCTAATCAAGGGACCCCCAAGGATGCTCCCTCGAACAGAAGGCAAATCCCATTCCCTTCTAGCACTGATGAGGTTGCCGAGATGGGTCACGAAATGTCTGCAAGAGAACAACTAAGCCTGGAGAATACCAAGCACCCCGCAGTTCAAGTACAAATATTCTCTTCTAAGGAAAATTCAGGGTAGACACCAGGAGAGACTTTCTGGCCATACCTCCTCTTAGCCAGAGGAACAACCTGCCACATGAAGTGACAAATGGATGGTCGTCTGTCAGAGACATTCAAGTGGGGCTTGCTCTGAGCAGGGGGTCAAATAGACGGCCTCTGGTGGTCCCTTTCCTCTCTGTCGCTTGAGACCACATTTATGACGAAGCACTAGGAGAATGTAAATGGAAATCTCCGTATCTTTAAGCATGCTGAGTGGTACGGTGGCCTAGAGGGGGAGCTCTCGCCTCACAAACAGGAGACTGTGAGTTCGATCCCAGGTGGAGGGTGATATTTTTCTCTCTTTGAGCTCAATGGGACTATATCTGCTGAACAAAACTCCACGCTGGCAACAGGAAAGGCATCGGGCCACTCAGCTTCATTCATTTGCACTGACTCCACCCCCGCAATGGATTACGGAGTCATTAAGTGATGGGAAAAAAAATATTAATAGCTAAAAAACATTTCATGCCATTGCAGGTGGCATGCATGATCACACAATTCAAATTATTATATGTGAAGGAAATTTAAACAGGATTCATCTTTCCCCTCCCCTCTCTCCGTTTCCCATCCTTCCAGTCCCCCTCCGTGATGCAGTACTTCGCTTCCAATCTGCAGCTGCCGGCCTCAACCAGCGCATTGCAAGTTTGCAAAAGGAAGACTTTCCTAGGTGACTTTTTTTTCCTTCATTTTTCTAATCCCGTACAGCATCCGTCACCAACTGGTGGTCCGCGAGAAAATTTTGGTGCTCCACAGAAAAATTATTTGCATTTTTTATATTGCACTCAATCAGGGGTCCTCAAACCACGGCCCCTGGGACGGATACGTGCAATGGACGCTTGTGTGGCTGCAGAGAGTCTCCCCCTTTCGGGGTCTTTTTGTGTGGGTCGGAGGGGGGCAGAAATCCCGACTTGGGGTCTGCTTTGGTCTCCTGGTGGGGGGCTTTGGGCGAAGGCTGGAGGGAAGCGCTGCTGGTGGCGAAGAGCCGGAGGGCCTCGTTCCAGTGGGACTGCATCACGGCCTGGAACTGACTGACCATCTCAGCCCACTGAGCCTCCAGGCACCTGGACTTGCACTCCCGCAGGTCTTCCCTCTGCTTGGAAAGCCCATGCCTCTAGTCCTCAGTGAGGTGCTTCTGCTGAGCCTCCTTCTCGGTCAGATCCAATTTGAACTGAGCTCTTTTGCCAACTCTTTCTCCGGGGGGCTGCTTAGCTCCAGCAACTGCTTCCTGTTGGGGCCCTAAGGAGCCCAGGCAGGCTGGCGAGGAGTGGCTGGGAGGGGAGGGGCAAGTAGAGGCTGGCGAGATGCCCCTCGACATGAGTGACATCAATTTGGCCACGCCCACCCAGTCACATGACCACCTGGCCACGCCCACCCAACCAGTCATTAGGCAGATCCTGTTAGTGGTCTGTGGGATTTAAAATTATGAATTTAGTGATCCCTGAGGCCTGAAAGGTTGCCGACCCCTGCTGTACAGTACAGGTAGTCCTCAATTTACAATGGTTCGTTTAGTGACCGTCCAAAGTTACGACGGCACTGAAAAAAGTACACGGGATGTTTTTTCATACTTACTCCCTTTCTGGCACGATTTAAATTTGGGTATATGCTCGGCAACACTGACTCAACATTTATGACAGGTCGCTGTGTCCCGGGGTGTACGTGACCACCCTTTTGCAACCTTCTGACAAGCGAAGTCCACGTGGAAAGCCGGATTCCCTGAACGGACTGCGAGTATTCACTTAACGGATTTAACAACGGCAGTCATTGTTTAATGTCCCTGTAATCCCTTGCGGATTATGACGCGGCGGTGCAGTAGCTGAGGTTGGTCGATCAGAAAGGTCGGATGTTTTCGGTGGTGTGGGTTCGTATCCCCTGTGCCGCGTAAAAGGAGAGTGAGTCTCCGTGGACTGCTAGCTCTTCTGTCCTACCGTCAATGCTAGTTCGTGGACATGCACGTGAAAATTGCAAGTCGAGAAAAATTGGGGGACACCCTTTCGGGGGGTAGGGGTAAAAGTGAATATGGGAGCGTTTGTTTGTTTGTGCTGCTCTTAGTGAGGGTGGCTTCCTCGTCTTGTGGCAGTGCTGGTTAACTTGTACAACAAGTGTAGGATCGGACCCGTCGTTTTGCGGACAGCGCTGGGTTGTGTTTCGCTCCTCTTACGGTTTGAAAGGGAGGTGTTTGTCGTGCTGAGCCTTCCGCCCCCCTAGTGGTTAGGAATGATTAAGTGATTAAACGATAAATTAACGAAATATATGGATGAAGTGGCACAGTATGTTGCAAGGGGATCCGTTTTCGTTACCTAATGCCCGTTGTGGGTGGTGTAAAGGTGCCGGTGTCGTGGAACAGGCTCTGTGAGGCTGTGTGTGGAAGGGGGTGAACCAGGCTGCTTGGTACCTTAATATACGGACTTGTTCCGGTGTGCCCTCGTGGCTTTGAGGTTACGCGGGGTTTGTTACATGGACACCAGGGAGGAGTGTGGGGGTGTTAGGTACAGTGGCGGTATTAACGAGAGCTGTGCACATGTACGAAGCTATTGTTGAAGTGTGTATCAGCATTCGGCCAATTAACTATAACTGGGTTGGGTACCCACTTGCCTGCCTCACCATATCTCATGGGTTTGTGGTGGTAGGTGAGAGAAACAGTGGGGGGTTAGCGTTCGGAGAATAGAGCATTCGGTGTTGGGTGAACATGGAGTATTTTTGGCGGTGTTTTTTTGTTTTGGATGTCTGGGTGATGATCTGGTTGGTAGAAGGATTTAGGTTTGAGGTGGGAGGGAAGGGAGGGGGGGGACGCCAAAGCGGTGAGGAAGGGAAGGGAGGAGAAGGAAGAAAGGAGGAGATGGGGGGGGGCGTGGAGTTGGTACGATAGGTGGGGTGGTGGGACGTTGGGGGAAGTGGGGAGGGATAGAGTGGGAATGGAAGGACGGAAGTGGAATAGGAAGGGACGAGAGGAAGGGGAGGACAGGAGGCGCGACCGGACACTTTGGGCAGTGTGTCGGAAGGAAGGAAGGAGGAGGACGCCAAGAACCCGAGGAAACAGGAGGGATGGGGACTCACATAATACAGACAACGAGCGGGGGAGGGGAGGGAAAAGGAGGCAATACGCGGGGGAAGACCCTAGCACATAAGGGAAGGGGAGAAGACGATGGAGGAATCGATAGGAGTGAGATATGGGTTTTGGGTTAGGGGGTAGTGTGGGGCTGGGAGAGAGGGTGGAGGCGACCGGAGGTTGGTGGGGGGGTGGGGGTATTAAAGGGTATGGGGCAGGGGAGGTCAGTGAATGAGATGAATGAATGGAATGACATGGTGAGGAAAGAAGGAAGGGAACCGAAATGCAAATGTTGCAGAGACGAAGAAGAACAAAAGCCGGAGAAGAAAAAGGGGCCCAGGGAGGGAAACGCAGGCGGGGCGGAAGGTAAGGAGGGAAGGAGAGACAGAAGGATAGGGACGGGAGGGGACACGTCATGGAGGGAAGGAAGAAAGAGGAAACGTGGGCCGAAGGCAAAGGAAGAAGCGAAGGAAGGAAGAAGGGGGAGGGAAGGCAGGGAGAAAGACGAGATAAGGGAGGGACGGACGGCTGGCCGGCCACAGGGGGAGGAAGTGAAGGGCGAAAACACTAGAATAAGGGGAGGGGAAGGCAGGATGTGTGGAGGGACGGAAGAGAAGCAAGTGGGGAAGGACCGAAGGACTGGCCGAGGGGGGAGGAAGGAGGGCAGAAGATAGAGCAGGGAGGGAAGGAAGGATTGAAGGAAAGGTGAGGAAGGCGGGCGAAAACTAGATCAAGGGCGGGGACGGCCGGCACCGGAGGGAAGGCAAGTTCCGTCACAATTGGAGGGAAGGAACGATAGGAAGGACACGGGTGCGGAAGAGACGGGGCGAAGGCATAGAGAAGCGGTGTGGGGGGGCGTGGGGTGGGGAGGTGAGCGAGCGGAGAGAGGAGATAGGTAAGGAGGCAGGGGAAGAGACGGAATGGAGGCAGGAGAGGGACGGAACGGATAGGCAGGGCCGCACAGAGGTTCCGACATCTAACTAGAACAGTTAATTTTGTGGGATATGCAATGATTCATTGAATGGTGATTGTTTTTTTTCGGTAGTTGTGTATTTAGTGTGATGACTACCATAGCTGCTAATCTTGACCTTTTGTATATGACCCTTATACCTTGGGTCTGGGGGTTGTTTTGGGGGGTTTGGGGTTTATTTAATACGGATTCTGGCTGTACACTCCAGTAGGTATTCCGGTTCTGATGAACTACACGGTCCTGTATAGAATCCATTTCTGTGTTGCCTTTGTAATGTCATTTGCACCTCCGGGGTCTCTCCCTCTGTTCCTGCAGCCATTGTCATCTGGGCCTCCAGCTCGTCGTCCGTGGCTACCTTCAGCTGGCTCTGGACCGGCTGACGTGGCTGCGGCCAAAGACCAGGACATGTGGGACGATGTCCATAAACATCTGACGGTGGCTATCCAAGCGGTAGTGGAGAATGCTGCTTCCTTTCTTGAACCCGTGGCCGAATGACCCGGCCTCTCTGTGGCCGTCTCGGGGATGCCTCGGTTATGACACGCCAAATTGACGTCTTCTGAAGAATATAAAGCTTTGCACTTTATAATATATCTTTCTGAGTGTTTGGCGCATTCTCTCGGCTTCGTGCAGCCAGTAGCGACGCAAAACAATGCAACAAGGTAGGCTTAGGTGGCTGTGGACAGGGGTGGGGGTTCCGGCTTCTTTTATTGCCGGTTTTGCTCAGGGAAGTCCTTCGGGCACACACACGCGTTTTGATGCATGCTACGCAGAGAAGCAAAAAACAAGATGGCAGAGCCTACAGCGCCGCCGATTTAAAAAATTAGTACGGTCACGTTTCCGCTGGAGTTACTACCTAGTTGGGCCGTAGACCGTACCGTACCCATACCGTACCGTACCGGTAGAAACCCACCTACTGCTGAGGGATCGTATTGCAGGTAGAATTGCCTTTCGAGCAGGGGTGTCAAACACAAGGCCCGCGGGCCGGATACAGCCCACGATGGGGTTGGATTAGGCCCGACGGGCCAATCCTAGAAATTGTAAGGGCCGGACCACTATTGCTTCGGCCTGGTTGGCCCAGTGCGAAGATGCCAGCAGTTTGGGGAATGGAGTCAGGCTGGCCACGCCCACCCAGTCAGCCACGCCGAGGGCGAAATGCTACTGGTTCGTCCCAACCATTAAAAAAATGCTTTAAAAAATAATAATAAATGTTGTGATGGTCTGCTGTGCAACAATCAGCTGTGCCGTGCGATCGTTGGAACCTTTGTGTGTGTGTGAAGAAGTCCAGCTGCATTGTGTGTGGAAGTCGGTTGTGTAGCTTTGGTGTTATTTTTGTGTGAAGTGTGATCGTTGGTTTTTTTTGAGCTCTCTGTGACTCTGTGAGGTTCCTGCTTGTTGCCTGCCCAGTCACATGACCACCAAACCACACCTACCCAGTACACATGACCACCAAGCCACGCCCACAGAACCGGTAGGGAAAAATTTTTGAATTTCACCACTGACCACCTGAAGGCAGGACAAGACAGGACAAGAAACAATGGATGGAAACTAATCAAGGAGAGAAGCAACCTGGAACACAGAATATAGAATAACAATGTAGAATAATCACAGAATATAGAATAACAGAATATAGAATAACAGAATGTAGAATAAAAGAATATAGAATAAACAGAGGTATAGATATAGACTCTATATCTATAGCAGATATAGAATAACAGAATAGAGGATAACAGGGACCTTGGGAGGTCTTCCAGTCCAACCCCCTGCCCAGGCAGGAAACCTTACACACTTCAGGTACAATACTATTTTAAGTATCTACAATACAGTTAATAGTATCACCTGGCAGCAATGCAAGGTATACGGTGATATACATTTAACTTTAAACTTTGTTACACTTCACTCTAAAACGTTTTCATTTTTAAACTTTTAATTAACTTTTAAATAGTCACTAAGTGACCAAGTCACAGGCGAGGACTCCCTGTGGAAGTTCCCCCTCCCTGCATTAAGAGGCTAAAGCCCCTCCCTTGACTTTCACCAGCCCAGGCATGCAAAGCCACCGAACCTTCACAAAAAAGACAGTTCATATGAAGCGGCAATAGTTTATGCAATTTAATCTTCACAAACTATTTCGCGGAGAAAAGGACAGAGAACTACGGGGGATCCTTGGCTGAAGCGGAGCTGCGACAGGTCCCCTTTTCTTCCAGGGGAAATATTTTGAGTGCGTTGCGGTCTAAGAGATTACCCGGAAACGAGGGGTCGAAAGCAGGAGGCATCAGAAATCCTCCACGAAATTGCCTACTTTTTTGGCTAATGGGCCGAAAAATCCATCAAGTGCTCGAGATCCAATGTGTCGTCGGAGATCTTCCCAAAAGGCCACAGGCTGGCATTCGTGCCCCACCACGGCGGTCCCGTCTGGTTCTTGGCATCGAGAAACATGGAAAACTCTGCATTTCAATTTCTGGAAATTGGGAAGGATAGTAGAGGAAGAGGAAAAAGAATTATCAACAGGGGGGTGTCAAACTCAAGGCCGCCGCGGGCCGGATTGGCCCGTGGGTCGCTTAGATCTGGCCCGTGGGGATTCTCTGGGAAACAGCCTGTGGTTGCCTCTGCCAGCGGAAAACGGAGCTCAGCCCCAAGTCCCTCAGCTGGCTTTCATGGCTAAGGCAGGACTAGAACTCCCTGTCTCCTGGTGACTGATCCGGAGTCACTCAGCTGGCTTTCATGGCTAAGGCAGGACTAGCAACTCCCTGTCTTCCTGGTGACTGATATGGAGTCACTCAGATGGCTTTCATGGCTGAAGGCAGGACTAGAACTGCACTGTGTCGCTGGGTGACTGATATTGGAGTCACTCAGATGGCTTTCATGGCCTAAGGCAGGACTAGAACTCCTTGTCTCCTGGTGACTGATATGGAGTCACTCAGATGGCTTTCATGGCTAAGGCAGGACTAGAACTCCCTGTCTCCTGGTGACTGATACGGAGTCACTCAGATGGCTTTCAATGGCTAAGGCAGGACTAGAACTCCCCTGTCTCCTGGTGGACTGATATGGAGTCACTCAGATGGCTTTTCATGGCTAAGGCAGGACTAGAACTCACTGGTCGCCTGGTGACTGATATGGGGAGTCACTCAGATGGCTTTCATGGCTAAGGGCTAGGACTAGAACTCCCTCGTCTCCTGGTGACTGATACGAAGTCACTCAGCGGCTTTCATGGCTAGAGGCAGGAACTAGAACTCCCTGTCTCCTGGTGGACTGATACGAAGTCACTCAGCCGGCTTTCATGGCTAAGGCAGGACTAGAACTCCCCTGTCTCCTGGTGACTGTGTACGAAGTCACTCATGCCGGCTTCTCATGGCTAAGGCAGGACTAGAACTCCCTGCAGGTGTGGGGTGGCGATGATGGGAGTCACTTCAGATGGCTTTCATGGCTAAGCACGGGGGGTAGAACTCCCTGTCTCACTGGAGAGGGGTATGGGGAGTCACTCAGATGGCTTTCAGGGATGGGGCAGGACTAGGAGACTCAGGCTGTCTGGTGATGTACGTAAGTCACTCAGATGGCTCTTCATGGGCAAGGGGGGGGCGGTAGAGTTTTTGGTGAGGGGTTCACTCTGAGGGGGGTAAGGCCAGGACTAGAGTGCGGAGGCTGGTCTGGTGGTGTTACTGCAGATATGTTGAGTCACTCAGATGGCTTTTTGGTTCGGATGGCGTGTCCGGCGGGACTAGCACTGGCGTGTTCTCTAATTATTTGGGTGGCTGATCCGACAGTCACTCAGCCGTGCTTTCATGGCTTAGGCAGGCCTGGTAGTATATCCCGTGTCTCGCATGGTGGACTTGTACGATATGGAGTCACTCAGATGGCTTTCATGGCTAAGGCAGGACTAGAACTCCCTGTCTCCTGGTGACTGATATGGAGTCACTCAGATGGCTTTCATGGCTAAGGCAGGACTAGAACTCCCTGTCTCCTGGTGACTGATACGGAGTCACTCAGATGGCTTTCATGGCTAAGGCAGGACTAGAACTCCCTGTCTCCTGGTGACTGATATGGAGTCACTCAGATGGCTTTCATGGCTAAGGCAGGACTAGAACTCACTGTCTCCTGGTGACTGATATGGAGTCACTCAGATGGCTTTCATGGCTAAGGCAGGACTAGAACTCCCTGTCTCCTGGTGACTGATACGAAGTCACTCAGCCGGCTTTCATGGCTAAGGCAGGACTAGAACTCCCTGTCTCCTGGTGACTGATACGAAGTCACTCAGCCGGCTTTCATGGCTAAGGCAGGACTAGAACTCCCTGTCTCCTGGTGACTGATACGAAGTCACTCAGCCGGCTTTCATGGCTAAGGCAGGACTAGAACTCCCTGTCTCCTGGTGATTGGCCCAAAGTCACCCAGCCAGCTTTCTTACTTAAGGCAGGACTAGAACTCCCTGTCTCCTGGTGACTGATACTCAGCCAGCTTTCATGCCTAAAGCAGGACAAGAACTCCGGCTTTCCTTGAGCCTTCCCCAGGCTCCAGAGGCCCTCTGGAGGCTGGAAACGGGCCCATTTCCAGACTTCGGGAACTCCTGGTACGCCCATCTTTTGCCCTCCCAGAGCCTCTGCACGGGCCCTGCATCCAAAACGGCCTACATAGAGGCTCCTTGGAGGGGGGAGGGGTGGGCGGGGCCAGCCAGTCCTGGCAACTACCGCTTCGGTGAACCAGATGTAAAATTAGCATCCAGTTTGCCCGAACCAATCGGCATCGGCTGAATCCCACCCCTGGGGTTTACCCTTATATCCTGCTCCAGTGGTGGCTTCCTCTCCCTGTCGCTACCGGTATGGTGCTCATTGGGCCGTGCGTCTTTTCGTGCATGCATGCTGCACACGCATGTGGACTCCACCACCCCTGCGATACCCAGCTGCTTGTCGGAGCTCACACAGGCGCTGCACGCGTGTGCAATTGGCCGGTTGCTTTAAAAACCAGTATAGAATGAGGGCAGGCAGGTGGGCGCTGTCAGCTGCTCCCGGCTACTACCGGTACATACCGGCTGAAACCCACCACTGTCCTGCTCCCCACTTATCCACATCTAGTTCGCTATTTCTACCAAGGCTTTCAATTGATCTTCCTGGTGCTCGAGAGATGGCGATGGTTCTGGTTTGTTTACAACTCAGATCTTTTGTTCTAGTCCGGCTTCTCGGTTTCTTCTTCCGGAATTTTCTCCTCTCTTTACCCCAAAAAGATCCTGGGAAGCATTGCAGGGGATTCGCCTCTTACCTGAAGCCTTACGATGCAGCCTGATGGACTGTGAACGTACAACAGCGCTCCCCAGGTGGGCAACCTTGGCGAGACGCAACAGGGAGGTGGGCTGGGCATCTTACCTTTTGCTCGTGTTTGGGCAAGGCCACGCAGGGGTCCGCTTTTGTGGAAGGACGCTCATACAACGGGGTTGAAAGCCTTCGTCCTTCTTCTTTGGTACAGTTGGTGTTCACCAAAAATAGCGGGAAGGTCAGGATAGTGCCAATGGCTCTCTGGAAAGAGGAATAACAGAGTTGGAAAGGACCTCAGAGGTCTTCTAGTCCAACCCCCTGCTCAAGCAGGAGACCTTATACCAGTTGTCGAATCTCTTCTTGAAAGCCTTGAAAGCGATGGAGCATTCACAAACTTCTGGAGGCAAACCATTCCACTGGTTCATTGTTCTCACTCTCAGCAAATTTCTCCTTAGTTCTAGATTGCGTCTCTCCTCAATTCTAGGGACCTTGGAGGTCATCTACACCACCCCGCTGCCCAGTGGAGGAATCCTCAAGCTATCCTAGGCAAAGAACTATCACGCAGCTGGAGAACATGGGTCTCCAGACTGAGAAACAGATTCACCAGTCATGAAATGAAGCAGTAAGCACTGAGCTAGAGTGCAGTACTGCAGGCTACTTCTCCTGACTGCCGGTTGCCTGCAGTTTGGCAGTTCGAATCTCACCAGGATCAAGGTTGACTCAGCCTTCCGTCCTTCTAAGGTGGGTAAAATGAGGACCCAGATGGTTGGGGGAAATGTGCTGATTCTGTAAACCACTTAGAGAAGGCTGGAAAAAACTGTGAAGCGGTATATAAATCTAGACATTATTGCTATTTTTCCTTCCTTCCTTCCTTCCTTCCTTCCTTCCTTCCTTCCTTCCTTCCTTCCTTCCTTCCTTCCTTCCTTCCTTCCTTCCTTCCTTCCTTTGTGTGCAGTGGTTAGAATGCAATATTGCAGACTAATGCTGCCCACTGCCAGCAGTTTGATCCTGACCAGCTCAAAGTTGACTCAGCCTTCCATCCTTCCCAGGTCGGTAAAATGAGGATTGTCGGGGGCAATATTGCTGACTCTGTAAACTGCTTTAGAGAGGGCTGTGAAGCATTATGAAGCGGTATATAAGTGTACGTGCTGTTGCTATTTTCCTTCCTTCCTTCCTTTCTCCCTCCCTCCCTCCCTCCCTCCCTCCCTCCCTCCCTCCCACCTTCCCACCCTCCCTCCCTTCCAAGTGGTTAGAATGCAGTATTGCAGGCTAACTCCGCCCATTGCCAGCAGTTCGATCCGGACTGGCTCAATTATAAAATACGTTCTTGCAAGAGCAAGTGGCCAGCTACGTGGGCATACAGAGGAATATATTTCTCTAGATTTTTATTTCCTCCACCCCAACCACAAATCCCCCTTCCAGCCCCCTTTGACCAAGACCACAAGGTTCCAATCTTCCTGGAATGCCTGTTTCTCCGTGAATTTCCTCCCATGCTTCATCTGTTTCCCCACCTTTTGCCCAGTTCCACTTTTCCCAGACTACCTTTCGTCCCTTTTTTAAAAAAAATCCTTGTTTCCTTACAACTCTTAAGCATAATAAATTGAGGCGAGCAGTTCGCTTCTCTGCTATGTACCAGTGACGTGCGGTGAGGTTTATGGCTGGTGAGGCTGGTGGCGTCATCAGGAAGGCAGGGAATGGGACCACGTGTGCTGGAGCCTGAGGCTGCCTCGGCCTCCAGCACACGTGATCCCATTCCCCGCCTTCCTGAGCGCGCTCCGCCGGCTCACGCTCCGCGATCCCCAACAGCAGCTGCTTTTCTGTGCGTCTGGCGTTTAGGACATCCGGCTATCTACCTAAACGCCAGACGCACAGAAAAGCACTGAAAAGCACTTCGCCTCCAAGCCACTTCGTCTTGATGACGTCGCCAACGTTGCTGCTGGGCGCGGCCGGACGGAAGTAACCAGAGTGGCGCCAAGGGGTCCGGGCGGACGACAGAGCGAGCGAGCGAGCGATGGAGGATCAGGCAGCCTGATCCTCGGTCGCTTGTCCGCCGGACTGCCTCGGCGCCACTCTGGCTACTTCCGTCCATCCGCGCATGGCAGCTGCGGCAACGTCATCAAGCCCCTGCCACTTCTGGATGTCTATTGCAGTCGCGAGGAGCGCGCAAAGTACAGCGGAGGCAGGAAGGTTATTGGCGCTTCCGAGAACCCTCCTGCCTCCGCCGGTTGCCCAGATGGCACCGCCCCCCGCGCGCTCCTCCTCCTCCCTCCTCTTCCTCTTATATATATGAAACTCCCTTGTGGATATTATTATTATATATTATTATTTCATGATGAGAGGTGAGGCTCTGCCTCCCCTGCTTCCCCTGACCGCACGTCCCTGGTACTAACTAGACCAGGGGTGTCCAAACTTGGGAACTTGAAGACTTGTGGACTTCAATTCCCAGAATTCTATGCTGGTTGGGGAGTTCTGGGAGTTGAAGTCCACAAGTCTTAAAGTTCCCAAGTTTAGACACCCCTGGTCTAGTTAGTACATAGTAGAGAAGTGAACTGAATTAGACTGTGTAGTTAAAACTGTTCACTTAATCTACTCGCCAAAGCTGAGTTGCTAATCGGAATTGCAGACCCTTCCCCTTTTCCAGTCTCGGTTTCTTTACCCTTAATGTCCCAATGTCCTATTGAAGTTTTAAACCCACGTCTTTCAAAAGTTGCTTTCTCTGCGAAAACAACACAATCTCTAATAAACACCTTTTGAATTGGTGCGGGAGTAGGAATGGATTTCCAGAGGGGGGGGGGAAATTGCAGACTACAAGAACCATTTGCACCACTCTGGTGACCCTGAGGCTTAAACCAAGTACTGAGTACATATATGCATGCTTATACTTTTCAGAGGTCCGATATTGTTCTATGTACAATCCTTGTTTTATTGATTGCATGTAATCTTCTAATTTTCTGAGATAGTGGATTTGGGGTTTTCATGAGCTGTAAGCCATAATCATCACAATTATGACAAATCACGGCTTGAACTATCTTGCTTTGCATGTAATGAGTCTTCTCTCATATATTAGTTTCACCTTTTAAGTGGCATTACTGAAATAAATGAACTTTTGCACGACATTCTAATTTTTCGAGTTTCACCTGTATACTATAGAATAGAATAGAATAGAATAGAATATGGAAGAGAATAGAATAGAATATGGAAGAAATAGAATAGAATAGAATAGAATAGAATAAGAAAGAAATAGAATAGAATATATACTATAGAATAGGATAGAATAGAATAGAATATGGAAGAGAATATCATAGGAGAGGAGAAGAGTATATGGAACAGAAGCGAAATGGAATAGAATAGAATAGAATATGTACTATAGAATAGAAATAGAATAGAATAGAATATATAGAATAGAAAAGAATATAAAAGAAATAGAAATAGGAATAGGATAGGATAGGATATATACCAGGGATGTCCAAAGTGCGGCCCGGGGGCCAAATGTGGCCCTTTTTCAAATTTCAAGCGGCCCGCAGCCTCTTCTCCCCACTGGAGTTATTTGTTTAGTCTTTCATAAAATACCGTATTTTTTGAAGTATAAAGATGCATCTTTTTCCCCTCAAAAAAGAGGCTAAAAATCTGGGTGCATCTTATACACTGAATACAGCATTTTTTGCCTCCCAAAACTCTTCCCCCTTCACCAAAATGGCTGTGCATAGCCTTTAGGAGATTTTCAGAGTGCTCCTGGGGGCTGTGGAGGGCAGAAATGAGCGAAAAACGGGCCATTTTTTGCTCAACTTTGCCCCCCCCCCAGCCCCCAGGAGCACTCTAGAAGCCTCTTAAAGGCTATTCATGCCCATTTTCGTGGGAGAGTGCAAAAACTTTTTTTTTAATTTGCCTCTTCAAAATCTTGGTGCGTCTTATACTCCGAAAAATACGGTAGTTAATTCGCATTTAATGTTAAAGGTTCAAAGAATGTCAGGCTGAATGATCGGCCCCACACATTTTCACCTCACCAAACCTGGCCCTCCTCGCAAAAAGTTTGGACACCCCTGATATATACTATAGAATGAGATAGGATGAGATAGGATAAGATAGGATAGGATAGGATAGGATAGGATAGAATATGGAATAGAATAGGAGAGGAGAGGAAAAGAGAAGAGAAGAGAATATGGAACAGAATAGAATATGGAATAAAATTGGAGAGGAGAGGAGAGAAGAGAAGAGAATATGGAACAGAAGAAAAATAGAATAGAAATTGAATAAATAGGAATAGAATAGAAATAGAATAGAATACGGAATAAATAGAAAGAATAGAATATATACTATAGGATAGGATAGGATAGGATAGGATAGAATAGAATAGAATAGAATATGGAAGAGAATATTATAGGAGAGGAGAAGAGAAGAGTATATGGAACAGAATAGAAATAGAATAGTATAGAATAGAATAGGAATAGAATAGAATAGAGTATGTGCTATAGAATAGAAATAGAATAGAATAGAATATATAGAATAAAAAAGAATATAAAAGAAATAGAATAGGAATAGGAATAGGATAGGATATATACTATAGAATGGGATAGAATAAGATCGGATAGGATAGAATATGGAATAGAATAGGAGAAGAGAGAAGAAAAGAGAATATAGAAGAAAAATAGAATAGAAATAGAAATAGAATAAATAGGAATAGAATAGAAATAGAAATAGAATAGAATATAGAATGGAATGGAATTCTTTATTGTCCAAGCGTGATTAGACACACAAGGAATTTGTCTTGGGTGCCCAAGCCCTCAGTGTGAATGAGAGGAAAAAATAGCCAGACTCCTCTGCAGATGGCATAGTCCCTCAACCCACCTGCGCCCCCTTCCCGAGGATGCCCCTTGGAATTACCTTCACTTTGATATTTGTATCTTCTAGGGGTCTGTAATGGGCATCGGAGCGGCGTTCGTTGAAGTAACTCATGGCCTGGTCCTTCAAGAACGTGAATTCGTACGGGCTTGGGTGGCGGTGCATCCTTTCGCGATACACCTTCCCGCTTTCCTCCAGTTCTTCCGAAGTCGGTTCCGCTACATCATATGCCTTCTTCGACAGTTTTCCCACTCCTACCGCTGGCATCGTCTCCTGTGTTTTTGGCTCTTCCGAATTCGTTTCCGCTGTTTTTCCCGCTTCCTGTGAAGTGGCGTTGCCTTTAGGGCAGCAACTCTCTTCTGGAGGCACTCCTGGCCCACAACATTCCTTTTTTTCCTCCGGCACTGAGGTCGCCCAGACCAGGGCAAAGGCCAGGAACAGCTGGAGAGCCACCAGGGAACTTCTCATGATGGCCAGGAGATGCAGAGAAGGTCGAAACCGCGGGCTGGAGGAAGGGAGGGCGTTGATATAAGCTCTGAGGAAGCCTCACCCTCCAGAAAGCTCCACCTTGAAATCCAGAAGATGCCGTCCTCTTGAGGTTGGGTCTCTTCTGCTAAGCTTGAGCCAAAAAGAAGATTAACAGAGTTGGAAGGGACCGTGTAGGTCATCTAGTCCAACCCCCCGCCCCCCCCCCAGCTCAAACAGGAGACCCTACACCATTTCTGACAGATGGCAGTCCAGTCTCTTCTTGAAAGCCTCCAGGGATGAAGCTGCCACAACTTCTGAAGGCCATCCTATCTCCCCTGGTTCTTCTCTTCACTAGACTAGCCATGCCGAGTGCTTAACAGATTAACAAGAGTTGGAAGGGATCTTGTAGATCATCTAGTCCAGCCCCCCACCCAAGCAGGAGACCCTACACCATTTCTGACAGAGGGCAGTCCAGTCTCTTCTTGAAAGCCTCTAGGGATGAAACTCCCATAACTTCTGAATAACAGAATAAGAGACTAACAGAGTTGGAAGGGACTTTGGAGGTCATCTAGTCCAACCCCCTGCCCAAGCAGGAGACCCTACACCATTTCTGACAGATGGCAGTCAAGTCTCTTCTTGAAAGCCTCCAGGGATGAAGTTCCCACAACTTCTGAAGGCAATCTCTGTTCCATGGGTTGATTGTTCTCCCTGTCAGGAAATTCC
Source organism: Natrix natrix natrix (assembly GCA_029891615.1). NCBI lineage: Eukaryota > Metazoa > Chordata > Lepidosauria > Squamata > Natricidae > Natrix > Natrix natrix. The sequence continues at coordinate 448,837 of JAKRSK010012682.1, read as the reverse complement.
TCCTTATTTCCAGGTTGAATCTCTCCTTCGTCAGTTTCCATCCATTCTTCCATCTCTGGCCCTTGGGTCCTTTGGAGAATAGCTTGACCCCCTTCCTCCTCTCTGTGGCAGCTCCTCAAATATTGGAAGATGCTCTCCTGTCTCCCCTGGTCCTTCTCTTCCCTAGACTAGCCAGGCCCAGTTCCTGCAACCATCCATCGTCTGTTTGAGCCTCCAGTCCCCTCATCATCCTGGTTGCTCTTCTCTGCACTCTTTCTAGAGTCCCCACATCTTTTTTACATTGTGTAGGTACCAAAACTGGATGCAGGACTCTAGGTGTGCTCTTACTAAGAGTTAGTCATACACAACAACCTAGCTCCGATGTTCTCCTTTTACTTACGTCTTTCTTCTGACTCGCTGGTGGAAGTTGAGTTTGACTCTCAAGGTGAAGTTAAGCCTTTCTGAGATTATATATCCTTTTCCCAGTGTCTAGGGAAAATCTCAGAAAAACATTATTGTTTTGCAAGTGAGGACAGGCTTGTTCAGAAGCACACCTGTATGTCTGAATGGGACTTTTCCTGGAATTTCCCTCCCCACCCCAAGGTATGATTGATGTTTAACTTGGACGCTCACCCTTGGCCGGTTGGTTTAGTTTTTGATATATATACAGCATGATCTCACTGTTACATTGTGCATGCGGCAAGATTGATTGAAAACTTGGTTTCTTAGAGGAGGAGGAGGAGGAGGAGGAGGAGGAGGAGGAGGAGGAGGAGGAGGAGGAGGAGGAGGAGGAGGAGGAGGAGGAGGAGGAGAGGACTGAGGGGTCCTTGGTACTTTCTGAGCTTAGTTGTTTTCTTGCAGACATTTTGTGAGCAAAGTAGGTAATACCATCCATGAACTGATTTTATTACCTAGGTAATGAAACGTCTGTAAGAAAGCAGCCAAGTTCAGAGAGCACCAAGGAGCCTGCAGCTCTCCTCCTCCTCCTCCTCCTCCTCCTCCTCCTCCTCCTCCTCCTCCTCCTCCTCCTCCTCCTCCTCCTCCTCTTTGCAAACCCCATTTCTGTCTAACACTGATGATGCTCAGTATTTCTCAAGGTCAGCCAAGTTTAATAGCAGTGAGAGGGATCTTGGAGTCTTAGTGGACAACCAGCTAAATAGGAGCCAGCAGCCAAAAAAGCCAACGCAATACTAAATTGCATTAAAAGAAGGATACAATCAAGATCAAGGGAGGTCCTAATACCACTCAATAAAGCCTTAGTAAGGCCACACCTAGAGTCCTGCATCCAGTTTTGGTCACCACACTATGAAAAACATGTGGAAAGACTAGAAAGAGGGCAGAGAAGAGCAACCAGGATGATGAGGGGATTGGAGGGTAAAACATCCCATGAACGGTTGCAGGAACAGGGCCTGGCTAGTCTAGGGAAGAGAAGGACCAGGGGAGACAGAAGAGCATCTTCCAATATCAGAGGGGCTTCCCCAGAGAGGAGGAAGGGGGTCAAACTATTCTCCAAGGCCAGACAAGAAGAATGGATGGAAACTGACCAAGGAGAGATTCAACCTGGAAATAAGGAGGAATTTCCTGACAGGGAGAACAATCAACCCATGGAACAGGAGTTGCCTTCGGAAGTTGTGGGAACTTCATCCCTGGAGGCTTTCAAGAAGAGACTGGACTGCCATCTGGTGTAGGGTCTCCTGCTTGGAAGTGGGGTTGGGCTAGATGTCCTACAAGGTCCCTTCCAACTCTGTTAATCTGAATCTATCTAAGATCATCAAGAGCCATTGTAAACATATGATGAACGGTTGCAGGAACTGGGCATGGCTGGTCTAGGGAAGGGAAGGACCAGGGGAGACAGGAGAGCATCTTCCAATATTTGAGGGGCTGCCCCAGAGAGGAGGAAGGGGGTCAAGCTATTCTCCAAAGCTCCCGAAGGCCAGAAAAGGAATAATGGATGGAAACTGACCAAGGAGAGATTCAACCTGGAAATAAGGAGGAATTTCCTGACAGGGAGAACAATCAACCCATGAAACAGGAGTTGCCTTCGGAAGTTGTGGGAACTTCATCCCTGGAGGCTTTCAAGAAGAGACTGGATTGCCATCTGGTGTAGGGTCTCCTGCTTGGAAGTGGGGTTGGGCTAGATGTCCTACAAGGTCCCTTCCAACTCTGTTAATCTGAATCTATCTAAGATCATCAAGAGCCATTGTAAACATATGATGAACGGTTGCAGGAACTGGGCATGGCTGGTCTAGGGAAGGGAAGGACCAGGGGAGACAGGAGAGCATCTTCCAATATTTGAGGGGCTGCCCCAGAGAGGAGGAAGGGGGTCAAGCTATTCTCCAAAGCTCCCGAAGGCCAGAAAAGGAATAATGGATGGAAACTGACCAAGGAGAGATTCAACCTGGAAATAAGGAGGAATTTCCTGACAGGGAGAACAATCAACCCATGGAACAGGAGTTGCCTTCGGAAGTTGTGGGAACTTCATCCCTGGAGGCTTTCAAGAAGAGACTGGATTGCCATCTGGTGTAGGGTCTCCTGCTTGGAAGTGGGGTTGGGCTAGATGTCCTACAAGGTCCCTTCCAACTCTGTTAATCTGAATCTATCTAAGATCATCAAGAGCCATTGTAAACATATGATGAACGGTTGCAGGAACTGGGCATGGCTGGTCTAGGGAAGGGAAGGACCAGGGGAGACAGGAGAGCATCTTCCAATATTTGAGGGGCTGCCCCAGAGAGGAGGAAGGGGGTCAAGCTATTCTCCAAAGCTCCCGAAGGCCAGAAAAGGAATAATGGATGGAAACTGACCAAGGAGAGATTCAACCTGGAAATAAGGAGGAATTTCCTGACAGGGAGAAGAATCAATCCATGGAACAGAAGTTGCCTTTGGAAGTTGTGGGAGCTTCATCCCTGGGCTGGACTGCCATCTGTCAGAAATTGAGTAGGGCCTCCTGCTTGGAAGTGGGGTTGGACTAGATGACCTACAAGGTCCCTTCCAACTCCGTTAACCCGTGTTATCCGTTACTTTAAGATGGGTGGACTCCACTCCCAGAATTCCCCAGCCAGCATGGGAATTGTAGTCCGCCTCTGATAAAGTGGCCAAGGTCGAGGGATTTGTGAGGCCACATCTGCAGCCATGTGCCAACAAAGCAACTTTGTGCACTTCTGGCCTGGTGGCCTGGCGTGGCCCTTCCTGCCCCCCCCTCCCATCTCCTCGTGCCTCAGTTTCCCCCAAGCATAAAACCCAGGTCTTTGAAGTCGAGAAAAATCAAAGCATTCAAGCAAATTAAATTAAAGGTCAGTGGCATGGAGAGATGGCTGAACAATGAAGAAGGGGCATATTCACTGGGGTTTTGGTTGGCAAGGCTTGGGCAAAAGGTGTGATTTTGGCTCACCGCAAGATGCCCCCGTGTCTAAGCAAACCACGGTCCAAAGAAAACTTCAGGGGGACGGGGAAGGGTTGAGGCTGAAACCAAAGTCAACCTGGCCTTTTCTGCGGGTATCGGGTGCGAAATGTCACTGCCCTTCGGTGCAGTTGAGGGAGCAGCCGGCTGGCTCTGGTGCCCCGGTTGAAGGACAGGTGAAAAGCGGCTGGAGATAAGCTTAATTGTGCTTTGTATTCAGGTTCAGGGTGATACGTAGGTCGTGTTTTCTCTTAGGAAGCAGGTATCCTGGGCTGCTTCCTTGGTCTTCAGGCTGACCTTCCTTCCTTCCTTCCTTCCTTCCTTCCTTCCTTCCTTCCTTCCTTCCTTCCTTCCTTCCTTCCCTCCCAATTTTCTTTCCTTTTTTCCTCCCTCCCATACATCTTGCCTTCCTTCCTTCCTTCCTTCCTTCCTTCCTTCCTTCCTTCCTTCCTTCCTTCTTTCCTCCCCTCCCAATTTTCTTTCCTTTTTCCCTCCCTCCCATACCATCTTGCCTTCCTTCCTTCCTCCCAATTTTCATTCCTTCTTCCCTCCCTCCCATACCATCTTGCCTTCCTTCCTTCCTTCCTACCTCCCCTCCCAATTTTCTTTCCTTCTTCTCTCCCTCACATACCATCTTTCCTTCCTCCCTCCAAATTTTCTTTCCTTCTTCCTGCCTGTGCCACCTTTCCTTCCTTCCTTCCTCTCTCTCCTAGAGAGAGAAGGGAGGAAGAGAAAGAAATAGAGAGAAGGGAGAGAGAGAGAGAAAGAGAGAAGGGAGAAAGAGAGAGAGAAAGAAGAGAAGGAAGAGAGAGAGGGGAGAGAGAAGGGAGAAAGAGAAAGAAAGAAAGAAAGAAAGAAAGAAAGAAAGAAAGAAAGAGAGAGAAGTGAGAAAAACAGAGAGAGAAAGGAGAGAGAGAAAGAAAAGGAAGAAAGAAAGAGAGAAGGGAGAAAGAGAAAGAAGGGAGAAAGAGAGAGAGAGAAGAGAGAGAGAGTAGAGAGAGAGAAAAGGGAGAGAGAGAAAGAAGGGAAGGGAGAAAGAGAGAGAAAGAAGAGAAGGGAGAAAGAGAGAGAAGAATCAAGGAGAAAAGCAAACTAGAACTCAGGAGAAATTTCCTGACAGTGAGAACAATTAGCCAGTGGAACTGCTTGCCTCCAGAAGTTGTGAATGCTTCATCACTGGAGACTTTTAAGAAGAGACTGGACAGCCACTTGTCTGAAACCGTATAAGGTCTCCTGCTTGAGCAAGGGGTTGGACTAGAAGGCCTCCAAGGTCCCTTCCAGCTCTTTTCTGATTGATTGATTGATTGACAAGGCTAGAGCCAGGAGAGCTTAGCTGTAGTCCAGCTGGGGGCCAGTCCCACTTTCTCCATCTAGGAAGCCTCTTCTGAAAGTACCTGGGCAAGAAAATTGCAAGGACTTTCAGCGCAACTCTGCAGTCCTGGTTCACCCTTGACCCCTGGGGCTGCATGATTTCGGATACTTGGCAACTGGCATATATTGATGATCGTTGTAGCATCCTGGGGTAACGTGGTCCCCCATTTGCGACCTTCTTAGATAGCTTCCAGCAAGCATTCTCCATGGAGGAAGTGGGATTCACTTCACAGCTACTTGAGTCGTTTAACAATTGCAATGATTCCCTTGAGAACTACAGGGGAAAAAATTAGATGGGCTTAAACAACCGCCCAGTTTAGCAATAGAAATTCTCACCCCAGTTGTGCTTGGAGTTGTAAAAGACATCTTCTCCTTCTTGACTCAAAAGGCCTCATCTAGGAACTTCATGGCATCCGTCCCTCTCAGTTCCTGGCCAATAGATGGGGAAAGAATGGAGGGAGTGAGAGATTTTATTTTCCTGGGCTCCGGGATCACCGCAGATGGGGACTTTTAAGAAATTAAAAGAGGCTTGCTCCTGGGGAGGAAAGCGATGGCAAATCTAGACAGCATCCTAAAAAGCAGAGACATCACCCTGCCAATCAAAAGTGTGTCTAGCCAAGGCTGTGGTTTTCCCAGTTGCAATGGATGGCTGTGAAGGTTGGACCATAAGGAAGGCTGAGGGCCAAAGAATGGAGGCCTTTGAAGTCTGGTGCTGGAGAAGAAGACTCCTGCATTGAGTCCCTTGGACTGCAAGGCCATCCAACCGGTCAGTCCTAGAGGAGATCAACCCTGGCTGCTCTTTAGAAGGCCAGATCCTGAAGAGGAAACTCAAAGACTTTGGCCACCTAATGAGAAGGAAGAAGGACTCTCTGGAGAAGAGCCTCATGCTGGGAAGGATGGAGGGCAAAAGAAGAAGAAGGGGACGGCAGAGAAGGAGGTGGCTGGATGGGGTCACCAAAACCACCGGCGTGAGCTTCAATGGACTCCAGAGGATGGGAGAGGACAGGAAGACCTGGAGGAATCTCCTTGATTCTTCTCTCTCTTTCTCCCTTCCCTTCTTTCTCTCTCTTCCTTTTCTCTCTCTCTCTCTCTCTCTCTCTCTCTCTCTCTCTCTCTCTCTCTCTCTCTCTCTCTCTCTCCTATCTATCTATCTATCTATCTATCTATCTATCTATCTATCTATCTATCTATCTATCTATCATCTATCTACCTACCTACCTACCTACCTACCTACCTACCTACCTCAAGTACTTTTGCCACCTAAGGAGAAGGAAGGACTCCCTGGAGAAGAGCCTCGTGCTGGGAACGATGGAGGGAAAAAGAAGAAGAAGGGGACGACAGAGAAGGAGGGGGCTGGATGAAGTCACCGAAGCAGTCGGCCTGAGCTTCAATGGACTCCAGTAGATGGTAGAGGACAGGAAGGCCTGGAGGAACATGGTCCATGGGGCCACGATGGGTCGGACACAACTAGCAACAACAGCAATCCAGCCAAGATGAACTCAACGGCATGTTCACAGTCACAAATTGAAAACATGAGCTCCCCAACGTTCAATCCCAGTGAGACCTACAGCATGGAATCTCAGGGCTGGAAGGGACCTTGGAGGTCTATTTGAGTGGTCACCAACTTTTGTGGCTTGGCCGCCCGGAACGGCAAAGGGAGCCAGGCTGTGTAAACGGCAAGCCGGTAAACATCTGCACAGCTCAACTTGCACAAGTGGTGGGCCGGCGTGTGTGCCCAGGCACGCACCACTCCATTTGTGCAAGCGGAGCTGTGCGCGCGTGTACCAGCCGGCCGCTCGTGCGAGTTGCGCACACTTGCCTGTGGGCCTACCTGCTGTTCACGCTGCCCCGTTGCGAATAAGCCATGGCTCAGGTGTTGGGGACCCCTGTCCTAGCCCAACGCCATTCTCAAGGCAGAAGACCTTGTACCATTTCGATCAAATGGCTGTCCAGTTATTTTGTAAAACCTCCAGCGAGGGAGGACCCACAACATCTGGTGGCCAGCTGTTCTGCTGGTAAAGTGTCCTCCCTGCTAGGAAGTTTCTCCTTAGCTCCAGGTTGCTTCTCTCCTTGATGAGTGTCCTGCCTTCAGGGGAGATTTGGAGCATAATTTGATCCCCTCCTCTTCTCTTGGCAGCCCCTCAAATATTGGAAGGCTGCTATTGTGTCACGCCTAAAATTTGTTAGACCAAAGTTCCCTCAACAGTTCATCATGGTGCCAGTGGTTGGAGTGCAGTACTGCAGGCTAACATCTGCTGTCTGCCGGCTGCCTGCAATTTGGCAGTTCAAATCCCACCAGGACTCAAGGTTGACTCAGCTTCCGTCCTTCCGAGGTCAGTAAAATGGGGACCCAGATTGTTGGGGGCAAGAGGCTGACTCTGTAAATTGCTTAGAGAGGGCTGGAAAGCAGTGTATAAGTTTAAGTGCTATTTCCTTCCTTCCTTCCTTCCTTCCTTCCTTCCTTCCTTCCTTCCTTCCTTCCTTCCTTCCTTCCTTCCTTCCTTCCTTCCTTCCTTCCTTCCTTCCTTCCTTCCTTGGTGTGCAGTGGTTAGAATGAAGTACTACAGGCTACTTCTGCTGATTGCCAGCTGACTGCAATTTGGCAGTTCAAATCCCACCAGGCTCAAGGTTGACTCAGCCTTCCGTCCTTCCGAGGTGGGGAAAATGAGGACCCAGATTGTTGGGGGGCCAAGAGGCTGGCTTTGTAAACTGCTTAGAGGGGGCTGTGAAGCACCGTGAAGAAGGATATGAGTCTAAGGGCTATTGGTATTTTCCTCCCTCCCTCCCCTCCCTTTCTGTTAGAATGCAGCATTGCAAGCTAATCCTGCTGACCGCCAGGAGTTCGATCCTGACCGACTCAACGTTGACTCAGCCTTCCGTCCTTCCGAAGTCGGTAAAATGAGGACCCAGATTGTTGGGGGTGACAGGCTGACTTTGTAAACTGCTTAGAGAGGGCTATGAAGCACGGTGAAGCGGTATATAAGTCTAAGTGCTATTGCTATTTATTTTTCTTCCTTCCTTCCTTTCCTCCCTCCCTCCCTCCCTTTCACAGTGATTAGAATGCAGTATTGCAGGCTAACTCTGCCGACAGCCAGCAATTTGATCCTGACTGATTTAAGGTTGACTCAGCCTTCCGTCCTTCCAAGGTTCAGTAAAATGAGGACCCGGATTGTTGGGGGGAGGGGGGCAAGAAGCTGACTCTGTAAACCACTTAGAAAGGGCAATAAAGCGGTATATAAGTCTATTGCTAATCCTTCCTCCCTCCCTCCCATCCACCTACCTACCTACCTAAAATGAGGACCCAAATTTCTTTTTCAAATGATTTATTTTTTTATTCTCTTACATACCACTTTAAGTATACATTCACATAATTGTTATTCTTCTTTACATTTGTCATTCTTATACATTTATTATTTCATTTAATAAGATTACAATATACAGTTTGGGCTGCTTTATTTACCATCCCTTCCTCCTGTTGTAACACCACCTTATTTTCCCTTTTTCTCCCTCCCTTCTCTACTTTCTTCCTTCCTCCTCTCCTTCCTCTGCCTTCTTCCCTTACCTTTCTCCCACTCCTGCTCTTCCTCTTCCTACCCTCTCTCCTTCTTTCTCTCCCTTCCATCCTCCACTCACCTTTCTTCTTTCCCCGTCTTCCTCTTCTCCCTTCCCTCTCCTCTTCTCTTCTTCTTCCCCTTCCTGCCCTCTCTCCTTCTTTCTCTTCCTTCCATCCTCCTCTCATCTTTTTTCTTTACCCTGTCTTCCTTTCATTCTCTCCTTCCATCTCCCTTTTCTCCCTCCCTCCCTTCTCTACTTTCTTCCTTCCTCCTCTCCTTCCCCTTCCTTCTTCCCTTCCCTTTCTCCTACTCCTGCTCTTCCTCTGCCCCTTCCTACCTACCCTCTCCTTCTCTTTCTCTCCCTTCCACCCTCCACTCACCTTTCTTCTTTCCCCGTCTTCCTCTTCTCCCTTCCCTCTCCTCTCCTCTTCTTCTTCCCCTTCCTGCCCTCTCTCCTTCTCTTTCTCTCCCTTCCATCCTACTCTCATCTTTTTTCTTTCCCGTCTTCCTTTCATTCTCTCCTCCCATCTCCCTTTTCTCCCTCCCTCCCTTCTCTACTTTCTTCCTTCCTCCTCTCCTTCCCCTTCCTTCTTCCCTTCCCTTTCTCCTACTCCTGCTCTTCCTCTTCCCCTTCCTACCCTCTCTCCTTCTCTTCCTCTCCCTTCCATCCTCCTGTTTCTGTTACCTGTTTCTTCTTCCCACCCCCCCACCCCCGTCTTCCTTTCATTCAATGAGGACCCAGATTGCTGGGGGAAAGATGCCGACTCTGTAAACTGCTCAGAGAGGGCTGCAAAACACACGGTGAAGCGGTATGTAAGTCCGAGTGCTATTGCTGAGTGCCATATGGTTTAGCTTCCAGATTCTTTGTCAACACACACACAAACACACAACATCAGCTCTCCGTCATTGGGTTCTGCAGCTGCATCCTTCATCCCATCTCACAGACCCCAAAATTGAAGAAGAGGCAACACGTGGCCAGAGCTGTGCAATTTAATTTTATTCACCTATTTTATTTAGAACAAGAGCGATGAGGATTTGGGGATTGGGAGCGCCAAGGATTCCGCTTTGGGTGGGCGAGCGGGGAGGGCAGGTAGTTGCTTCTAAGTGATTATGCAATTATTAGAGAAGGTGGGGTCACCTCCCACAGCTGAGCATTAGAAGGTGAGACCCTTAAAAGGTCTGGGTAACTGTTTAATCCCGGGGATCATAGTGCAATCCTCGCTGACGACGGCTTTCGCCTCAGTCCTCATGTCAATGAAGATGCCGAAAGTACAGTTGCGTTTCTAAAGAGACCAAAAAAACCATAGAGTTAGAAAACGGGGAAGGGGTTCCCTGATAAAACATGGATGCCAAAGTTTTGGATCAGGACGTTAAGAGAGAAGAGCTGGCCCGGCTTCGGACAACCCGATTGGAAAGTTGAACAGCTAAATTTGGGCCAATCACCAGGAGGCTGGGAGTTCTAGTGCCGCTTTAGGTATGAAAGCTAAGTGACTTTGGGCCTATCACCAGGAGAGGGGGAGTTCTAGTCCTGCCTTAGGCATGAAAGCCAGCTGAGTGACTTTGAGTCAATCACCAGGAGACTGGGAGTTCTAGTCCCATTTTAGGCCTGAAAGCCAGGAGATGGTGAGTTCTAGTCCCGCCTTAGGCATGAAAGCCAACTGGGTGACTTTGGGCCAATCACCAGGAACGGTGAGTTCTAGTCCTGCCTTAGGCATGGAAGCTGGCTGGGTGACTTTGAGTCAATCACTAGGAGACGGAGACTTCTAGTCCCGCCTTAGGCATGGAAGTTACCCGGGTGAATTTGGGCCAATCACCAGGAGATGGTGATTTCTAGTCCCACCTTAGGCATGAAAGCCAACTGGGTGACTTTGGGCCAATCACCAGGAGGCTGGGAGTTCTAGTGCCGCTTTAGGTATGAAAGCTAAGTGACTTTGGGCCTATCACAAGGAGAGGGGGAGTTCTAGTCCTGCCTTAGGCATGAAAGCCAGCTGAGTGACTTTGAGTCAATCACCAGGAGACTGGGAGTTCTAGTCCCATTTTAGGCCTGAAAGCCAGGAGATGGGGAGTTCTAGTCCCGCTTTAGGCATGAAAGCCAACTGGGTGACTTTGGGCCAATCACCAGGAGGCTGGGAGTTCTAGTGCCGCTTTAGGTATGAAAGCTAAGTGACTTTGGGCCTATCACCAGGAGAGGGGGAGTTCTAGTCCTGCCTTAGGCATGAAAGCTGCCTGGGTGACTTTGAGTCAATCACCAGGAGACTGGGAATTCTAGTCCCATTTTATGCCTGAAAGCCAGGAGATGGGGAGTTCTAGTCCCGCCTTAGGCATGAAAGCCAGCTGGGTGATTTGGGGCCAATCACCAGGAGGCTGGGAGTTCTAGTGTCGCTTTAGGTATGAAAGCTAAGTGACTTTGGGCCTATCACCAGGAGATGGTGAGTTCTAGTCCTGCCTTAGGCATGAAAGCTGCCTGGGTGACTTTGAGTCAATCACCAGGAGACTGGGAGTTCTAGTCCCATTTTAGGCCTGAAAGCCAGGAGATGGGGAGTTCTAGTCACGCCTTAGGCATGAAAGCCAACTGGGTGACTTTGGGCCAATCACCAGGAGGGTGGGAGTTCTAGTGCTGCTTTAGGTATGAAAGCTAAGTGACTTTGGGCCTATCACCAGGAGATGGTGAGTTCTAGTCCTGCCTTAGGCATGAAAGCTGCCTGGGTGACTTTGAGTCAATCACCAGGAGACTGGGAGTTCTAGTCCCATTTTAGGCCTGAAAGCCAGGAGATGGTGAGTTCTAGTCCCGCCTTAGGCATGAAAGCCAACTGGGTGACTTTGGGCCAATCACCAGGAGACGGTGAGTTCTAGTCCTGCCTTAGGCATGGAAGCTGGCTGGGTGACTTTGAGTCAATCACTAGGAGACGGAGACTTCTAGTCCCGCCTTAGGCATGGAAGTTACCCGGGTGAATTTGGGCCAATCACCAGGAGATGGTGATTTCTAGTCCTGCCTTAGGCATGAAAGCCAGCTGAGTGACTTTGAGTCAATCACCAGGAGACTGGGAGTTCTAGTCCCATTTTAGGCCTGAAAGCCAGGAGATGGGGAGTTCTAGTCCCGCTTTAGGCATGAAAGCCAACTGGGTGACTTTGGGCCAATCACCAGGAGGCTGGGAGTTCTAGTGTCGCTTTAGGTATGAAAGCTAAGTGACTTTGGGCCTATCACCAGGAGATGGTGAGTTCTAGTCCTGCCTTAGGCATGAAAGCTGCCTGGGTGACTTTGAGTCAATCACCAGGAGACTGGGAGTTCTAGTCCCATTTTAGGCCTGAAAGCCAGGAGATGGTGAGTTCTAGTCCCGCCTTAGGCATGAAAGCCAACTGGGTGACTTTGGGCCAATCACCAGGAGACGGTGAGTTCTAGTCCTGCCTTAGGCATGAAAGCTGCCTGGGTGACTTTGAGTCAATCACTAGGAGACGGAGACTTCTAGTCCCGCCTTAGGCATGGAAGTTACCCGGGTGAATTTGGGCCAATCACCAGGAGATGGTGATTTCTAGTCCTGCCTTAAGGATGAAAGTCAACTGCGTGCCACTAGGAGACGGTGAATTCTAGTCCCACCTTTGGCATAAAGGCTAAGTGAGTCAATCACCAGGAGATGGTGAGTTCTAGTCCTGCCTTAGCCATGAAAGCCAGCTGGGTGACTTTGGGCCAGTCGCTATCACTCAACCCAACCTACCTTGCAGGGTTGTTGCCGTTGTGGGGAAAATAGGAAGGTGTGAGGGTTATTACGTTCGCTGCCTTGAATTATTGCTCGAAATAATAAAGACAAGATACAAATCAAGCAATGGATAATGTGCCACAAAAACCCAGTTGGGGTCGTTAGGATTCCACTTATTTGGAGGATCCAACGTACAAAAAGGGCCAGCCTTAATTCCACCCTCCCCGTTTGAAACCCACCCTCGTTGTTTTTTTTTTTTTTTTTTGCTAGGCAGGGGGGATTGCCCGAGATTCGAAAGCGCGGCCGTTACCTCCTGTTTCAATTCCGGCAGAAGCTGGCAACCTTTCTCCTCCAGGTAGGCTCTGGAATACTCCACGCCAGGCTCTTTTTGCTTTCTGGGTTTGGTGCAGTTGGTCTCGCCCAACAACATGTGGATGTAAACCATGACGCCGAGGGCTTTCTGCGGTCGAAGAAGAAGGTGGAGGAGGAGGACAAGGAAGAAAAGAAGAAGGAGGAGGAGGACAAGGAAGAAAAGAAGAAGGAGGAGGAGGACAAGGAAGAAAAGAAGAAGGAGGAGGAGGACAAGGAAGAAAAGAAGGAGGAGGAGGAGGACAACGAAGAAAAGGAGGAGGAGGACAAGGAAGAAAAGAAGAAGGAGGAGGAGGACAACGAAGAAAAGGAGGAGGAGGACAAGGAAGAAAAGAAGAAGGAGGAGGAGGACAAGGAAGAAAAGAAGAAGGAGGAGGAGGACAAGGAAGAAAAGAAGAAGGAGGAGGAGGACAACGAAGAAAAGAAGAAGGAGGAGGAGGAGAAGGAGGAGGGATCACATTTCAGAAAACGTCAATTTGGATCGCTGCCTCTCTCCCTCGCCCTTACAAATCCCAGGGAGATTTTGAACTGTGCGGGGAGGCATTCAGTCCGAACCCCCAAAACCTTTTAGTGTTCGGTTTTAGTTAAAAATGTAAGGGAGGGAGACTTTGGACCATGTGCAGAGTGCCTTTCCATTTCAGCCATCAGAGAAGTAGCGTTTGGGCAATATCTGCTAAAAAACAGAATTTTTTTTTGTGTTGGAGAGTAGAACAAGATAAGGATAAATAGGCTTTATCTAAAGGTGATGAGAGGGAGGGGGCAGGCTGTGGAGGCACCAGTTTGGAAACCAGGAGGCTGGGAGTTCTAGTCCTGCCTTAGGCGTGAAAGTTGGCTGGGTGACTCTGGACCAATCACCAGGAGACTGGGAGTTCTAGTCCCACCTTAGGCATGCAAGTTGACTGGGTGACTTTGGGCCAATCATCAGGAGACTGGGAGTTCTAGTCCTGCCTTAGGTGTGAAAGTCGGCTGGGTGACTTAGCCCAGCCCACCTCACAGGGTTGTTTGCGGGGAAAATAGGAGGAGGATTTTGATGTTCACTACTTTAAATTATTCATAAAAATAATAAAGGATTTTTTTAAAAAATCTAAAAAATAAAATAAAAGCCAGACTTTTCCTGGCTTTGATGTCATTTATTTCATTCAACTGATTCCTTGCCTTTCCTCATTTGTTCCTTGGAAGCAACCTTGAGTTTGTCCCCACACAACCACCCAGCGAGGTAGGCCGAGCTGAGGGAAGGGGGCAGGTTGAGGAAGGCAGACCTGAACTCGCCTCCTCCGTTTATGCCTCTCTTTCCCCGCCCTGCCCCTCCTGGTTGGGAAACTGGGGCCCTTCCTGGCGTTATTAAGCCACAAACAAACCAAGGTTAAAACTAACCAAGAATGGCTTGGTTCCTTCCTTCCTTTTCTTCTCTCCTTCCTTTCTCTCTCTTTTTCCTTCCTTTCTTCTCTTCCCTCCCCTCCCATTTCTCCTTCCTTCCTTCTTTCTCTCCCTCCTTTTTCTCTCTCTCTCCTTCCTTTCTTCTTTCCTCCCCTCCCATTTCTCCTTCCTTCCTTCTTTCTCTCCCTCCTTTTTCTCTCTCCTTCCTTTCTTCTCTTTCCTCCCCTCCCATTTCTCCTTCCTTGTTTCCTTCTCTGCCTCCATTTTCTCCTTCCTTCCTCCCACTCTTCCTCCATCCTTCCCTCCCTCCCACCCACCCACCTACCTACCTAAAATGAGGACCCAGACTGTTGGGGGGCAAGAGGCTGATTCTGTAAACCGCTTAGAGAGGGACTGCAAAGCACGGTGAAGTGGGATATAAGTCTATGTGCTATTGCTATTGCCCTTCCTTCCTTCCTTCCTTCCTTCCTCCCTCCCTTCCTTCCTCCCTCCTAAAGGTGGACTCCGCCTTCCGTCCTTCCGAGGTGGGTAAAATGGGGACCCAGATTGTTGGGGGGGGGGGGCGGGCAAGAGGGCTGGAAAGCACTGTGAAGCGGTACATAAGTCTAAGTGCTCTTGCTAGTGCTTGTAAGCGCACAAATGACGGCTGGCCGAGGGGGCTCCTGCTCACCTTGTACTCCAGCTGGCCATCCTCCAGATGCTTGTAGTAGGTTCCCTCGGCGCCCTGGTTGAAGTGGGCGATGACTTTCTCCTTCGTGTGGTGAGGCACAGCGTCGGTGGTTTGAGCTGCTAGCTCCATTATCCTCCTTCGCTCTATCTTTTCCATGTGCATTTCGCTCAATTCCGAACTTCCTTCTTCCAGGTCCTCCAAAAGGCGGTGCCTTTTTATGGGGTGCTTCTTCCGGACGTCGGGATCCTTCTTTTCGCCCGACTCTTCCTCTGCGTGGGAATGCTTCTTTTTACACGACTCTTTCTTTCCGTGGGAATGCTTCTTTTTACCGGCTTCTTCCTTTCCGTGGGAATGCTTCTTTTTGCAACACTCTTCATCTTCGTGATGATGCCTCTTCACGCAACAGCACTCCTCTTCCTCGTGGTGGCATCTCTTCAGGCAACAGCACTCCTCTTCCTCGTGGGGGTGCCTCTTCTCGCAACACTTCTCTGGGCAGTGATGCCTCTTTTCACAGTGACACTCCTCTTCGCTAGAGCTTTCCTCTTCCTTGCAGCATCTCCCTTCCACTGCAAACACAGGCGAGCAGCAAAGCGCCGCTGAGGAGCAGCTGTAAACCCAGCCAGGACCTCATGGTGGCCACGAGATGATGGAAGAAGACAAAGATCTTGGCCAGATGACCAAGGCTGATATACCTCTAAGGAAGCCCTGCCCCTTTGGTGGCTCTGCCCACACCAGTCGGAAGAACTGGTCTCCTTCAAGACAGGTCCACCCTATTGGCCAGACATCTGGGAGGAAGGAAGGGCTGAAGTCCATCCCGTCGTTTCGTGGTCCCTCGTGATTCCACAGAGACCTCACTGGGGAAGTCAAGGCACCGTAGACCACGGCTATTTCCTTCATCTCTGCAGCAGATCTGTATAGCGGCAATGCAGGAGAATAACAATGTTAGAAGGGGCCTTGGAGGTCTTCTAGTCCAACCCCCTGCACAAGCAGGAGACCCTGTGCCATTCCAGACAAGTGGCTGTCTTGTCTCTTCTTGAAAGCCTCCATTGATCTCTGGTGGCAAGCCATTCCACTGGCTAATTGTTCTCAATGTCAGGTATTTCTCCTTAGTTCTAGGTTGCTTCTCTCCCTGATACATTTCAATCAGAAATTTTGAACATTGCATGCCCTCACGTCCACTCAGCCATGGCTGAAACTCAATGTATAAATTCCTCAGTGTCTCCAGATGGGTGGGGCTGAAAAGAATTTATTGTCAAACTGGGTGTGTGAGTACAGGTAGTATTTAACTTACAATCACAATCAGGATCCCCATATCATCATCAAAATTGGGAGGGACCTTGAAGGTCTTCTAGTCCAGCCCCCTGCTCAAGCAGGAGACCCTCTACAATTTCAATCAGAATAGAGTTGGAAGGGACCTTGGAGGTCTTCTAGTCCAGCCCCCTGCTCAAGCAGGAGACCCTCTACTATTTCAATCAGAATAGAGTTGGAAGGGACCTTGGAGGTCTTCTAGTCCAGCCCCCTGCTCAAGCAGGAGACCCTCTACTATTTCAAACAGAATAGAGTTGGAAGGGACCTTGGAGGTCTTCTAGTCCAGCCCCTGCTCAAGCAGGAGACCCTCTACCATTTCAGACAGATGGCTGTCCAGTTTCTTCTTAAAAGCCTCCCGGGATGAAGCACCCACAACTTCTGGTGGCAAGTTGTTCCACTGGTTAATTGTCCTCCCTGCTAGGAAATTTCTCCTTAAATCCAGGTTGCTTTACTCCTTGATTAGTTTCCATCCATTGCTTCTTCTCCTGTCGCCTGGTGCTTTGGAGAATAATTTGACCCCTTTCTTCTTTGGGGCAGCCCCTCAAATACTGGAACGTTGCTATCATTGTCACCCCTAATTCTTCTTCTCTTTAGACTAGCCAAACCCAAATTCTGCAACTATTCTTCGTATGGTTTAATCTCCAGGCCTTTGATCCTCTTAGTTGCTCTTCTCTGCGTTTTTTCCCAAAGTCTTTTTTGGTAGTACGGTGAGCAAAGTTGGTGGCAGTGTTCCATCTGTGGCCTTACCTAGGGCTTTATCAAATAGCACTAATATTTCGTGTGATCTTGATTCTCTACCTCTGTTTATACAAGCCAGGATTGTGTTAGCTTTTTTTGGCTGCTGGCTGATATTCAGGTGAGGTGATCACCTTCAATCAACTCCTTCCAGCTTGTCCAACGATCAACAGCAGCTTCGATCTGCAGAACTTTCTCTGCCCAAGGAGTGAGGTCCTCCCTCCCACCTTAAACTGAACCCCAATCCAGAATCTTGCAACTCCCTAGACATTCAAAAGTTGGGTCTTGGGGAATGGGATGGCCAATCTATGGAACAATGCTCTTCTCCCTCCTCCCCCATCCCTAAGATTTCAACAGTCTTGATGTCTTTAGATTTGCACGAATCTCGGAGGCTTCCCAAAATGGACTGGACAACTATTTGACTGGGAGGGTATCAGGTGCCTTGAGCAGGGGTTGGACTAGAAGACCTTCAAGGACCCTTCCAGTCCCAGAATTCCATGTTTTATGTTGTCATGTGGTTTTAAAGGGAGGCGGTTATTACTATTCTTGAGTGCCAAGGGGTTATATGTTGCATTTGGGTTTGTGTGGGGTTTTTTTGGTATTTTTAATTCAGTCATTTCTGTGAGATAGTGTGAAAAGGAGTGGGGGAAGGACATGGAGGGAGAGAGGAAGGATGGAAGGAATGAAGGCAGGGAGGGACATGGAGTGAGTGAGTGAGGAAGGAAGGAAAGAAGGAAGGAAAGAAGGGAGAGAGGGAGGGAGGAAGTAAAGGAAGAAAAAAGGAATGAAAGAAGAGAGGAAAGAAGAAAGAAGGAAGGAGAGGGGAAGGAAGGAAGGGAGAAAAGAAAGAAAGAGGGTATGGAGGAAGTGAGGGAGGAGGGAGGGATATGGGGGAAAGGAAGAAAGGAATGTAGAAAAAAAGGAAGAGAAGAAGGAAAAGAAGGAAGGAAAGAGGAAGGAAGAAAGGGGTATGGAGGAAGGGTGGGACATGAGAGAAGGAGGGAGAGAGGGCGGAAAGAAGGTAGAAAGGAAGGTAGAAAGGAAGAAAAGGTATGGAAGGAGGGAGGGACATGGGGGAGGGAGGGAGGAAGAGAGAGAGGAAAGAAGGTAGAAAGGAAGAGAAAGGAAGGTAGAAAGGAATAAAAGGATGGATTTATTTTCAAATTAGCTCAGAATCTTCTGTGCTGGGAAGTCCTTGGTCTTCTCTATGCCGGCTGTCCCTCATCTCTTCCAATTTGAGGCTAACAATTCCTTTCCATGCTTACCTAGCGGGAGATACGGGGATCGGAATGTGGGAATGTCTTCTACCCATGAAGGACATCCTTGGAACACCGAGGGATCCACGGTCCGATGGCTGAAATCCTCCCCAAATCCTCCCTTCCCTCCCTGATCTCTTGAGTGTGGATCACAATTTCCTTGGCCACAATTTTCTGCCTCTTCAGTTTTGGGACCTTTCACCTTTGAACTTTCTGCCAACTTGATTTTGGGGGGCCGCTCCGACTGCTCTCTCTCTCTCTCTCTGGATGGGGTGTTATTATTTCTGGCAAGGGGAAAATTCTCTGGCTCGCATACTTTGAAGTCATTGAGGGACTAGAAGTAAGCAGCACCTTTAAAACGTTGATGTTTTTAAAAAGGAGCCAAAGATCATAATAATAATGATAAAGAAAGTCAAGCCCAAACAATGAACAAGGGCCTTTATTTCTGAAATTCACCTGAGTTTGACTTGGCAAAGATTTGGCCAGAGCAATTTTAAGCGCAGGAGAGATAACCCGTGCACAAATATGCCAACCAGCCAAAAACAATTTGCTGTGACATGGGAAAACATTGGATTATTCTCCAAAAGAATAATTGATTGTCCTCCATCTTCGGTGGCGTGAAAAGACACCTGTACAAATCCCTGCTTAAGATGTCTATTCCATCTCTCTCTCTCTCTTTCTCTCTCTCTTCCTCGTCTAATCTTTTAATCCCTTTTCCCAACTGTTTCATCTTCCCGAGGGGTCAGGGGAAAAAAAAATATGTCCAAACTTCATTTCTCTTTGTTGCTCTTTTTCGGCAAGAAAAAAATCCCAAGAAGTGCCGAGAAGTTTCTTTGCGAGGACAATGTACCGCTCTCAAAAACTTTAGGTAGGCGTGATAGCATACAAGCCAAAAGGACCAGCTATGTCACCATTTATTTATTTGTTTTTAAAAAGGCCATTTTGGGGGTCTACACCCAGAATGCCAAATGTATTTATTTTTTAAACTTCTAATTTAAAGAGAGAAAAAAACCATCCTGTAGAAGGATTGCTTTGGCGGTATCTGAAATCCTTAAACTGGTCTGATGGGAACAGTTTAAGCAAACTCGACTTATCTCCCTTGTGGGTTTGAATGAATATATTTGAATTTTGGCTTAAGCCCAGGGGGGAAAGAAAAAAGAAAAAGCATAGAGAAGTTTCTTTGCGAGGACAATGTACCGCTCTCAAAAGTTTTAGGTGGGCGCGGAAGGGCCTGATAGCATTTGACCTACAAGCCAAAACGACCAGCTACATCACCATTTCTTTCTCTTTTTTAAAAGGCTATTTTTGGGCCAGAAATGCCAAATTTATTTATTTCTTAAACTTCTAATTTAAAAGGGGAGGGGGGGGACATCCTAGAAGGATTGCTTTGGCGGTATCTAAAATCCTTAAATCGGTCTGATGGGAGCAGTCGAGCGAAGTTGACTCATCTCCTTTGTTTGTTTGAATGAATATATTTGAATTTTGGCTTAAGCCCAGGGGGGAAAAATGTGAGAATTGGGTTTTGAAAGCTGGTTCCAGGACGTCCTACCCGAAGACATTAATTGTGGGGTCAGAGTGATGCCTGTGAAGGGGGATTGGACCAAGGAAAGAGAATGTCATGACCAACCGAAGCCTTCTTTTCAGGGAGTGACATTTGATTGTCCGGCTTGGGATGCCTTTTTTGTATCTCAAGGGAGGCGGAGCTGTCTGAACCTGGGGTGGGTGGGTGGAGCCACTGAACCTATATCAGTTGGTGCCCCACACTCCCAG
Source organism: Natrix natrix natrix (assembly GCA_029891615.1). Classification (NCBI taxonomy): domain Eukaryota; kingdom Metazoa; phylum Chordata; class Lepidosauria; order Squamata; family Natricidae; genus Natrix; species Natrix natrix. The sequence continues at coordinate 429,356 of JAKRSK010012682.1, read as the reverse complement.
CCCGCCCATTGCTGCCCAAGAAGTTGTAGTGTTGACTTTGGCATCATGGGAGGCTGTTGGCTGTTCGTCTTTGCTTCCTGCCTACTTGTCCAAAGTCTTTCGGCAGAAGGTTCAGTGAAAGCCAACTTGACCTCTGCGGTGAAGGACAACGCAACGTCTGCGGTGCAAAGACAACTCAACGTCTGCGGTCACAAGCCAACTCAACCTCGGCGGTGAAATCAGACGAAGAGCTGGAGAAGGAGATCGGGCAACGGATCGCTTCCCTGCGGGAAATGGGGCAGGATGACATTCGCAGCTTCACCGACCTTGCCTTGCAATATTATAACATAAAGGAAGCCTCCCTTTTCACAGCCTTGGAGGACACAACCGTGACGGTCAAGGTAAGGAGTGTCTTGAAGCCTCTGAGATGGTCTCCATCTGATGACGGTTTCGGTGAGGATTGTAGCCATTGGGCCATTTAGCACCCTCTTCGCCCCACAGGAAAGCTGGACGGTCGCAGAATTAGAGACCCTGCAGTCCAACCAGTAGAGGAAAAATTATCATGTCCATTCATCTAGGACAGGGGTGTCCAAACTTGGCAACTTTAAGACTTGTGGACTTCAACTCCCAGAATTCCCCAGCCAGCTGGCTGGGGAATTCTGGGAGTTGAAATCTACAAGTCTTAAAGTTGCCAAGTTTGGACACCCCTGATCAAGGAGATGGCTTCCTATAGACCAGTAATGGCAAACTTTTTCGGCACTGAGTGCATTTACATGTGCTGGAGAATTGAAAATCCAAAGACCAGCTGGCAAACACGCGCATGCCTGTTTTTTCCGGCCATTTTTGGGGCTGTTTTCAGGCCATTTTGAGGGATTTTCAGGCTGTTTATCAGGCTAAAAACGGCCCCCAAAATGGCCTGAAAATAGCCAAAAAAAACGAGTCTGAAAAACAGCCAATTTTTAGGCATTTTTCAGGCCCTTTTCAGGCTGTATTTTGGGCATTTTCAGGCGTTTTTCAGGCCAAAAACAGCCTGAAAATGGCCCAGAAAGTGGCCCGAAAAACGGCCTGCAAAAAACAGTCTGAAAACGCCCCCAAAACAGCCTTTTTGGGGGCATTTTGCGGGCTGTTTTCCGGTGCTCCAATGCCCGCGAAGACCAGCTGGTGACGGCACGCGTGCCCACAGAGAGAGCTCTGCATGTCACCTCTGGCACGCTTACCATAGGTTTACCATCACAGGTATATACCCTATATATAGGCACATATAGAAAGGCAAAAGACTACTGGCGAAAGATTCAAATGTGGTCGGAAGAAATAACCGGGCAGAAATTAGAATTTTAAACCGGAACTATTCTTATTAGGAATTATAAAAGAAGGTCAAAGGAAAGGGTTAACATATGGAACGTTACATATCATAAACGGCAGCCAGAAGAGTGAGAACGTACCTCTAGAAAAGAGAAATAATTAAGAAAATATTAGATTGGGCAGAATGTGATAGACTAAACGTTGGAATTAAAAAACAAGTTGCACCATGTCCAACTTTTATTTTTAACAAGAAAGTCTTTTTTTTTTAAAAGAAAAGCACTTTTCACGCGTTGAGAGACTTTTAATTTCCCGCTCGGAAGGGCGTGGTCGAAGCAGCCAAGATGTTGGTTGGGATCTCTCCCTCGTGGGTGCCATCTTGACTTTTTTGACCTCTTTGGGGAGCATCTCCCAGTCAAAACACCCCTAATTGTTTTCCCAGAAAGCCATTGGATCCATGGTGTACCTGCAGATGACTTTGGAAAAGACCAACTGCACCAGGAAAGACATTAATCCTCTCAGACATTTTAGGACCTCGAGATTCTCCGGCACTGCAAAAGAAGAACCCCCGAAATATTGTGGGCCGCTTGCCGGTCAGGACAAGGAGGTGAGAAAAGAGGGCTTGGTCTTTAATTGGGCTGGATGGGAACCCCAAGCCAGGAAAAATCAGCAGGGGGTTCTTAGGAGTGACTCCTTCCAGTGCCAGGATCCCCAGCAAACGGATTCATTTTTAATTATTTTAGATATATGTCCTGCAGCTTTATTGTTTTGCTAAATGACTTAAGGCAGGAACGTATCTAATAGTCCTTCCTATCTGTCCCGAAAAACAACAAGGTGTAAAGAGAGTTGGGATGAGAGAGAGAGAGAGAGAGAGAGAGAGAGAGAGAGGGGGAGGGAGGGAGGGAGGGAGAGAGAGAGAGAGAGAGAGAGAGAGGAGAGAGAGAGAGAGAGAGAGACTGAACCAAAGGCTGGCCTTTGTGTCTATTTGCCTAAGGCAGGACTAGAATTCCCTCTCTCCTGGTTTCTAGCCCGGTGCTTTAACCACTAGACCAGTGACGGTTAATCTTTCCGGCACGGAGTGCTGAAACTGGAGCGCGCCGGAGCGCCGGAAGAGAGGAGCTGACAGGTTAAAGTGATCGATAGGAGCGGTGCAGCTGCTCTCTTCCAGGTTTCCTTTGCGCGCATGCATGCTGGCTATCTGATCCGGCATGCATGCAGGTGATGGAACCCGGAAGAACAGCTGCCGATGGTGCGTGTGCCCTCTCTGTGGGCAGTCGTTGCTAACTTAACTGCAGCGATTCACTTAAAAACCATGGCAAGAAAGCTCACTTGACAACAATCTCGCTTAGCAACAGATATTTTGGGCCCAATTGTGGTCGTAAGTCTGAGGACTACTTGTAATGTACAGAAATGCATGCGATTAGAGAAACCAGGTTCCAAAAGCATTGAGCAGCATGTTTAAAATGACTCTTGCTCATCTTTTTTTTTGGGGGGGGGGAGAAAACCCATTGGAGACTGTCAAGAAAAAAAATGGGCGTTTATTTTTCCAGAATTGCTTAAGTTCCCCCCTGCCTTGAGTTTCGATTCCGCTATCATGACCCTCTTACAATCAGAGATGGAAGGGACAAACCTCCTGTGTTTCTATGTTTCCAGGCAAGACTGACACTTATTTTCCTTTACTTTTACTTTTACTTTTATTCATATTTATAGACCGCCCCCTCTCCCAAAAGGGACTCGGGGCGGTGTACAGTCAATACATAAAAAGAATACATAGATAAATCAATACTTAGATATTTAAATACATAAATAATTAAATGTTTAGATGGAGGAGGTTAAAAGAACTGTACATTCAAGTAAAGTATTTAAAATACAATCTTTAAAAAGACCCCTAAAAATACCCCAAAGAATTAAATTTAAAATGGTTCCCCAGAGATTTCAATTAAAATATATCTGCCAGGAGGTAAAAACTATGAGTGTGCCAGGCCAGCTAATCGAAACAGGTGAGTCTTTAGTTTTTGTCGGAAGGAGCGGAAGTCGGTGGTGGTTCTAATGTCGGGGGGGGGGGGGAAGCCCGTTGCCATTGTGATGGGAATTTTTTTACTTGCACTTCAAACTTTCTAATTTGCTCCTTGGTTTTTCCTCCCTCTCCCCCGTTCTGTTTTCAGCAACTGGACTGCAAATTTGACATTTTTAAAAACGAAAGGTCTTACGGCGATGCTGTAGTGAGCCATCACTGCAAGCCAGTTAAAGTGATCGATAGGAGTATTTTTGAAGATGTAAAAATCCTAAGTGAATTCGACGAAGCAAGCTGGAAAACAGCCACGGAAAGGAGATGCCTGCTGTCGCCCCCCCAACCCCACCTCACGCTAGAATCGCTGGTAGCCTTCTCTTGCCCTCCTCCTCTGTCCTGACATAGAATAAAATAAAAGCTTTGCGCTGTGCCTGACCCACTGCTTCTCTCGTCTTTGCTCCTTGCAAGCTTCTATTTCTTTCCCAACTTTTGCAACTGCAGGAGAGGTCAACGGAGCCTCAAACAAGTCCCTGCAAGTGACTGGAGAGCATCTGTTAGCCCTTAACGCCGGGGGTTCACGGGGGTTGATACACCGTGGGACTCCAACAGCGGAGGGATTAAATTTAGACCCGCACTGACCCAGCTGTGCAAGTTAGTCCTGTGATGGGGTCTCTTACACCCAGTCCATCAAACCCTTCTCTCACCCTTGCAATTTTCCAAGAAAAAAAAAAGAGTTGATAAGAGCTGAAAAAACAAAATAACCGAGCTGTTATAGGTAGGCTTTGATTCACAGCCAGTCATTTGTCGCCGTCCCAACTTGGAAAGTTAGAAAAGGAAGACTCTCGACTCCATTCTTAGCGAAAGTACGGTAGAAAGGTAGCACCCGCCCCTCAACCTGGGAGAATGAAATATTTTGAGAAATATTAAAAAGGCAGGATATGATATTTCCCTGGATGAGAAATGGAGAAGCATGCTGTTGGAAAGCAGGCCCCACAGCAGAGGTCAGCACTTAAAGAGATAAAGAAATAGATAGGTCTATTCATAGGCAAAAAAATCCCCTACAGCAAGGTCTAAACCAGGGGTGTCCAAACTTGGGAACTTTAAGACTTGTGGACTTCAACTCCCAGAATTCCCGAATTCTGGGAGTTGAAGTCCACAAGTCTTAAAGTTCCCAAGTTTGGACACCCCTGGTCTAAACAAAGGTAGGATTAGCCCTCAACCACAATACGAATTGTGCAACAACCAAACTTCATTGCATCAGCCAAACTTCAACCAGCTCAGACAAACATGGCCTCTACATGGCCCCATGGGAGTCTGACAGCAGCAAATAGAATACATTCCATTGCACAGGAACAGGAAGCTCAAGGGCAAAGCCCAAGAGAAGGTATGAAAACCCTGCATTCTCAACTCCATGTAGTCCGCTGCCCAGAACCCATGTGGCTGTGCTTCATCATTAAACCTTCTTTCCAATCAGCCTCCATGTTTCCAGTGTCTTTCTCCCGGCTTGGAACTGAGCCAGATGGATATTTCTTCCAACTGTACACTTTACTAAAGGCAAGCGGTTACAGTGCTCGCTCGCAATTGTAGGTAGGGAAAGTAAGTGAATACCACCTCAGGATTCAACCTGGAAATAAGGAGGAATTTCCTGACAGGGAGAACAATCAACCCATGGAACAGAAGTTGCCTTCGGGAGTTGAGCTTCATCCCTGGAGGCTTTCAAGAAGAGGCTGGACTGTCGTATGTCAGAAATGGTGTAGGGTAATGGTGAAATTCGATTTTTTTTTACTACCGGTTCTGTGGGTGTGGCTTGGTGGGCATGGCAGGGGAAGGATACTGCAAAATCCCCATTGCCTCTCCACTCGTGGGGGAGGATACTGCAAAATATCCATTCCCTCCCCACTCCTGGGGGAAGGATACTGCAAATCCCAATTCTCTCCCCACTCCTGGGGGAAGGATACTGCAAAATATCCATTCCCATCCCACTCCTGGGGGAAAGATACTGCAAATCCCAATTCTCTCCCCACTCCTGGGGGAAGGATACTGCAAAATATCCATTCCCATCCCACTCCTGGGAAAAGGATACTGCAAAATATCCATTGCCTCCCCACTCCTGGGGGAGGATACTGCAAAATATCCATTCCCATCCCACTCCTGGGGGAGGATACTGCAAAATATCCATTCCCATCCCACTCCTGGGGGAAGGATACTGCAAAATATCCATTCCCATCCCACTCCTGGGGGAAGGATACTGCAAAATATCCATTCCCATCCCACTCCTGGGGGAAAGATACTGCAAATCCCAATTCTCTCCCCACTCCTGGGGAAGGATACTGCAAAATATCCATTCCCATCCCACTCCTGGGGAAAGGATACTGCAAAATATCCATTCCCATCCCACTCCTGGGGGAGGATACTGCAAAATATCCATTCCCATCCCACTCCTGGGGGAAGGATACTGCAAAATATCCATTCCCATCCCACTCCTGGGGGAGGATACTGCAAAATATCCATTCCCATCCCACTCCTGGGGGAAGGATACTGCAAAATATCCATTCCCATCCCCACTCCTGGGGGAAGGATACTGCAAAATATTTGCAGTTCTCCGAACTATTCAAAATTTCCGATACCGCTTCTCCAGAACCTGTCAGAGCCTGCTGAATTTCACCCCCGATCTAGGGTCTCCTGCTTGGGAGTGGGGTTGGACTAGATGACCTACAAGATCCCTTCTAACTCTGTTAATCTGTAATACGCTACAAGTAGTCCTTAATTTACAGTTGTTCATTTAGTGACCGTTCAAAGTTACAGCAGCACCCAAAAAAAGTGACTTGTGACAATTTCTCACACTTAGGAACGTTGCAGCATTTCCAAGGTCATGCGTTCAAAATTTGGATGCTTAACAATTGACTCCTATTTATGACGGTTGCTGTGTCCCGGAGTCATGTGATCCCCTTTTGCGAACTGACAAGGAAGTCAGTGGTGAAGCCAGATTCGCTTAACAACCATGTTATTAACTGAAGCAATTGCAGGGATTCCCTTAACAATGGTGGGAAGCAAGGTTGTAAAGTGAGGCAAAAATCACATAACGACTTAGCGAAGAAAATTTTGGGGCCAAAAAGACTCAGCAGGAAAAAAACTCTGCATATGCAGTAATGAACAGTGATTTTTACATATCCTGATATACATTTAATCTGTCGGTCTGAAAAGTCAGTAAAAACAATCCAATTTTTGCCCCCACTGGGGTTTTATTTATTAAATTTTAAGAGAATCGGAATTTTAGTAGAAATCAGTGAATCCCTTTTCCCAAGGGAAAACATCTTGGGCTTCCATTTGCTTTTTTGAAGAAAGTGGCAGCAAGACTCTTGAGTCTCAAGACACAAAGGGAAAAAATAATATTTCTTTTAACACCAAAAACACCTCCTTCCCAGTATTTTGACAAAATTGAGGCAAAAAGGGCTTAATAGGAAAGAACTCTGCACATGCCCTGAGGAAGCAGCAGATTAGAGGACTTTGTGTGATCTTCCACAAAATGTTCTTAAAAAGACGTAAGACGCGATAGACTGTTCCTGACAGGGGAGGCTTTATTTGGGGTGGGATTTCATTATTTTTACTTAGCAAATCTGGGGATACCCCTTTCAAACCCTATTAGAAATCCTTAAATGTCCTGGTGGAGAAAAAAAAAAGGCAAAGCTGACCCAGTTTCCCTGGCCGTTCAGGGAAAAATTCATGGAGGTAATTGAAAGAAGCTGCAGGCCAGAAATAGTCCGGCGGCCATTTTGAGGCAGCTCTTCCTTCTCCACCATTTCTGTGAGGCGGGCCTGGAGTTGCGTGAGTGACAGGCCTTTTGTTCAATCAGAGGAAGCGGAGAGGTCGGGCCACTGCCAGCCAGCCAATCCCAGGGAGGGGCGGGGGAGATCTTGGCAGTTGGTGATTTTTTCACCTCAGGACTCTCCTCAGTAGTCTCTCATCTGGGGAGGTTGTGGGAAGGTGCTCCCTGGCTGGCCTACATGCCTGTTTTATTTCTGTTTTCTAATTAGCTAGAGGCTCCATTCCACTTTAGGCACAGCCTTACCTTCCTTTTGAATGCCCTGGAGTCAGCCTTGACTCTGGCAGATGAGGAAAAGTGTTTAGCCAGGCCTTCTCCGTCCTGGGGCTGAGAAAGAGAGACTGGGCCAAAATCCTCGAGCTGGATTTTGTGTCTCAATTGGGATGGAAGTCCGCTTTCCCTACTCTAGAACCCTCAATCCCAACACCAAACTGAGACAATATTAAATTGGACAAAAAATAGCTCTGCTTCTCTCCATTTGGGTCTGGATCTGGGAGGGATGAGCAGATTTAAGAGCTACCTGAAGAGTCAGCTTTTATGGGAAATCTGTCCCTCCATTTCTTCCCCATCTATTAGCCAGGAATTGAGAGGGCCGGATGCCATGATCTTCATTTTCTTAATGTGGAGTTTCAAGCCAACTTTTGCACTCTCCGCCACCGCCTGCATCAAGAGGCTCTTTAGTTCTTCTTCACTTTCTCCCATTAGAGAGATATCGTCTGCATTTCTGAGGTGGTTGATATTTCTCCTGGCGTTGGGGATATATCCCCATCTCCAAAATGGGGAGGGGGGGAGTGTTAGTAACAAGCTTGGATAAAACATGAAGAACCCATGGCGGAAAGAAGAGGACACTGGTTTCTGCAATATCTTTGCCTAAAATTTAAGCCTGTCCTGACATAAAATGTTGGTCTGAAGAGTCAGTAATGGTGATTCTATATTGTACCTACTGTGCATTTTTTAAATTTTGCTTTTGAGAGGAGAAATAGGAATTCTCCAAGGAGAGGAAAATGTTCCTTGGTCGAAAAGGGAGGTATCTTAGAATAGAATAGAATAGAATAGAATAGAATAGAATAGAATAGCAGAGTTGGAAGGGACCTTGGAGGTCTTCTAATCCAATCCACTACTCGGGCAGGAAACCCTACACCACTTCAGACAAATGGTTATCCAGCATTCCTTTAAAAAACTTGTGCTTCGAATTGGGTTTTTTGGAGCAAATGGCAGCAAGAGAGGCTGGGGAAAAAAAACGAGTCTGAAGACAGAAAAGAAAAATAATATCTCTGGTACAACAAGAACACCTTCCTAGCCTCTGTGGCATTATAGAGGAAATAGGCTTTATTGGGGGGGGGGGATTCCTTATATTTACTTAGCAAATCTGGGGTTACCCATTTCAAGCACTGTTAGAACTATCTAAATGTCCTGGTGGAAAAAGGCAAAACTTGACTCAGTTTCCCTGGTCCCCAGGTAATTTGAGGTAGAGGGCTTTATTTTTATTTTCATTTTCTCCTCATGGCTCTGGAGCCACTACTAAGATAGATCCCTGCCTGGAGAGAGACTTGATGGGATCCCAAAAAGGGGAGACAATCTTGCAGAAGGTCAGAAGTTGCCCAGCAGTCATTTTGAAGGGAAAACAGCTCCTTCACCATTTCTGTGAGGCGGGCCTGGAGTTGCAAGAGTGACAGTCTCCTTGCTCAATCAGAGGAAGCAGAGTAGTCAGGCCACTGCCAGCCAGCCAATCCCAGGGAGGGGTGGGGAGCTTGGCAGTTAGTGATTTTTCACTTCAGAATTCTCCTTGGTGTAGTCTAAAGTCTTTTGTCTGGGGAGGTTGCATGAAGGTGATGCCTGACTGGCCTCCAGACCTGTGTTATTTCTGCTTCTGAATTAACTAGTGCTTTTCAACCTTTTCCCACATTGTACTGTTTATTGTACCTTTTAGGGCATGACAGTGTCCTTAGCAAGGTATCAAAAACTTGATGACCCAAAAAAGGAAGAAAGTGGAAAAAAAGTACATCCACTCAAGACTTTTAATGGGAATCTTATGCCTGTTTCTCTGACATTAATCTTTGCACTCGTGGCTGGAGAGTGCTTAAGTGACTGAATTAAGTCAGATTTCATCTGAAGACAATTCCTTTCCTTAGCTTCTATACATGCCAATGAAGAAACTGCCTTCTTGCAGAAATGCGTGGAACCAAATGGCAGTAACGCTACGAAACCTTCTCCCTCTCACTTCCGGGTATAGTTTTGCAACTTGGCTCCAGAACTTGGTCAATATTTTTTCTTTAAAAAGTTCCTTCAAATTGTGGTCTGACGTCAATTCCAGAAGTGCCGCTTTCTCTTGAGAGGAAAGATCAGAGTTCACTCAACATTGTCCATAATGATGCAACCCTAAGAATTCCGATATCACATCCTCTTGACACGAATGGAAAATACAACGCAAACTTGGTCTGCAATTTTTCCGAGGGATTTTTGACGGCAGATTAAATGTCTTCAATGTCAACAACAGAATTTTAGTTCAATAAAGTCGTGACACATTGGGAAACGATGCAGTAGTTCCTTTCTTTACCTGACTTGTCAACAGGGAGATTTTCTTGTAGAATGCACAAACGTTGTCTTCCATGATAAACGCGTTATAACCATGGCCCTGCGGTGACCGATTAAGTTCATGTAGTTTTTTAAATATGTCAGCCAAATAGCCAAGGCAGGACACCCAGAAGACATTTTCAAACTTTTCTGCTAGAGGGGGTGAAACATTCATCAGGAACAGGCGCGTTTCATCTCGTAGCTCAGATAATGTTTTACCTCTCGACAACCGGCATACTTATGAAAGAGAAGAGTGCTATACTCAGAATCCAAATCCTTACATAGTTGTTGGAATAAACATCCATTCAATGGTTGGCTTTTAATGAAAATAAATCTCATGCAACACTGGGCTCATCCATTTAGAAGCAAGTGCATGTCTATTCAAGACGCAATGATTTGAAACAATGGAATTGTTCCTTGTCTTAGCTCATGCTATCAAACCCGAAGCTGTTCTTGTAATAACTACTGCACCATCGGAACAAATTGCTACACACCAAGTCCGTAGGATGCCATGTTCACTGAAAAAATGGTCAGTTTTTGTGAATGTTTCTTTCCCAGTTGTTCTGCCAGGTAGTGGGTGTCAAAACAAAATGGGTTCCCAGTATATTGTCCAAATCAGGAATACATACAAAGACAATTAACTGCGCTTCACCACCGATGTCAGTCTCTCACTCTCTAGAGTCTCAACATCTTTTTTACATCGTGGCGACCAAAACTGGATGCAGTATTCCAAGTGTGGTCTTATCAGGGCATTATAAAGCGGTATTAACAGTTCTTGTGATCTTTATTCCAGCCCTCTCCTCTGTTGATGCAGTCTTAGGTTTCCCATGGGAAAATTAATTGCCCACCCCATAGCCACATGACCCCAGAGCAAAGGAGAGAATGGGGGGGGGAGGGGGATCTTGAAATGTCTCCATCCTCTGTCTTCTGATCCTCTCTTACCAGCCAGATGTCCCTCAAAGGTAGAAAACTTGGAAATGACACTGGTCTGCAAAACCCAGCCAACCCTTTATACAAATGGCCTGGGAAAATGGGAAAGAGGTCTTGGGCTGTTACCCACCGTCTTCGTTCTTATTATTGACATCGGCCCTGTGGGTGAGCAGGATAGTGGGACAATTCAACAAATATAAAATTATTACATTAATTTTGACAGAACTGTGACCAATTATAATAAATTAAAGTGAACCCAGAAATGACAACAATTTCAACAAAAACGTGGTGACTAATAATAAAAATAAATTGAATGGAATGATTAATACCACATTGAATTGTCCCATGGAAAGTTGGGGAATTGTCCTAGACTCCTGCCTTGCCCTCTTCCTGATCTCGCCTGATTTGAGTCCAAGAACAATTTTTAGACAAAGGTTTAATCTAAGCCAATACATCTGGCAAACCCAAGTTTTATACAGGTAGGAATTTATATCCTGGCTTTGAAATAAATCCCCCCCCCCCAACTAGCGGTGTACGTTGAGAACTTAAAATAGAGGTAGTCCTCAGCTTAAGACCACAATTAAGCCCAGAATTTCCATTACTAAGCAAGTTAGTCGCACCTAATTTTATAACTTTTTTTGTGATGGTTGTTAAGTGAATCACGCTTTAGTTAAGCGAATACAGCTTCCCCCGTTGACTAGGAAGCTGGGAAGGTCACACATAGTGATCACATGACCTGGGACGCTGCAGCCATTGTAAATACATGTTGGTTGCCAAGCTCCCTTGATCACATGGTCATGAAGATGCTGCAATGGTCATAAGCGAGAGCTGGTCATGTCACTTTTTTCAGTGCCTTTGTAACTTTGAAGGGTCATTAAATGAATGGTAAAGGCTAATCAATTACGAATATAATGGTCTATGACAAACTTGGTTTAAGAATGCAATGGCAGACCAAAGTATGTTTAATAGGCCTCAAAGTCCTGTAAGAAGCTACAATTCTTAGATTGCAGCCATGTAACTTTGCTTGCTGCTAAACCCAAACCCTAACATAATGACTGAGTTACCGAATGTGTGAAGTTCTGATAAACTCAACTGGAGAGATAGTTACAATGCAGATTCAATTTAACTGGAATCAAATGAGCAAGAGAGGGTGTGCAGCATGAGATATGTTGCTGCCTCAGCTACCCAGTTTTTCTTTTGGGGAATCTTATTCATGACTCTTAAGAAATTGGACGCAACCATAGACCTGTGTTAAACCTCCATCCTTAACTGCACAAGGACTACCAGTTCTGGTCTCGACAAGATTTGGCCAATCATATGAATTCCAGAGGCCATATATGTACGTCTTTGGTTGTCCGGGTTTTTCCCCGCATAGAATTGGAAGTATATTCACGACGTTTCGATGAAGTCTCATTCATCATCTTCAGGTTGGTGCTTCCGGCTTGGTGCTCCCAGGAGTATATATATATTCAAATATGAATATATATATTCAAATCAATGGATTAACTAAATTCATTGCTGGAGAATATGCAGATGTGCAGTGACGGTAGCAAGCAGCAGCCAGGAAGAGAAAGGGTGTACGCATACACACTTACCACATTGTTTGCTTTATTGACCTGGAATCTGTTGACACCTGACAATTAGCAGGAAAAAATAGAAGTATTCTTTTTTTTATGAATATACAATGGAACACCTATGATTTGCTCAGAAGAGGGAAAGAGCCCAGCCAGATGCAAGCCCAGCGCCGGATTTAGGGTCCCTCAGTCACGGATAGGGTGGAGGTGGTGGGCAGTTGGAGGGCGGGCAGCTGGGCACCCTTACTGATGAAAATGGAGCTTGGGAGGGCCAGGCATTGTTTTTGGCCTTGACAGCCTCCTGCAGCCCTCTGCCAGCAGCTCTACAAGCTTCCCGTTGTTCTCCTTTGAGTGGCTCCGCCAGTGGAACGAGGGTAGCGGCATTGTGCCACTAGTGGAATGAGGATCGCGGCGTTCTGCCTGGAGGCCTTGGACTCCTGGCTGCTCCCCCAGCGGTCCTCCCCCCAACAAAATCTCCCACAACGCCAAACGCCACATTCCGAAGTCTGAAAAGCTGAAAAAAGTTTCCTTGGCTTTTTTTTGGAGACTTGGGGGTCTCTGTGTTCCAGTCATTGTTCAGTTGCCAAAAAAAGTCTTATTTAGCTTCTGCCTGTCTCGAGTCCTTGCTTAAAGACCTTTCAAAGTGTGACAGATCCCCCTAAAAGGTGCTTATAACCTAGTTCCCAAGTTCTAACAGTAATGTTTCCTGGTTAGGGGACCACATTTCAGGAGCTCGGCAACTGGCCCATATTTAGGGCTGTTTGCAGCATCCTGTGGCCATGATTTATATGTTTCTTGCCAGTTTTGCTTATGGCTTCCGGCAAAAACGCGACTGAGCAAATAACGGGTTTCCCGTTGCAGCACTCACCTAACAACCACTGCAAAAGTTGTCAAATTGTTTCAGACTTTTACAACCGTCCCAACTTAAAAACACACTCCATTAATCCTCAGTCCAGGATTACCTGTATCCCAAGAGGTCCCTATGGGTTCACTATTGCAGGAGTAGAAGTTGCTCACTTAGGGATTGAATCTCATTTAGGGAGATTGGGTGTGCCAAATTCTGACAACTGGCTGAGCAGTTCAGCACTTTTTCAGGCGATCTGCCTGAAAAGAGACATGGCAGCAAGTTTGGCATCTCCTTGGCCCTCCACAGATCCAGTTGCAGCCGCTGGTCTTTATTCGTTGTTCCTTGTATTATATTTTCCAATTTTTGGTAAAAAAATGGTTACAATCAAATATTTGCATCATCTCCTTATGTTGTTCCTTTATAAGATACTTAATGTTTTGATGCATCAGCTATCAGGTTTCCAAAAAATGCCCTAATTGATTCATGAGTCTCGGCCCAAACTTCACAAGAAAATTAGTCATTTATTAGGAGCATTTTTTTGGCAAGATCTTTTTACAGCCTTTTATGAATTATAGCTGAACTTTACACCCTGTTCCTTTCCTCCCCTCAGTGTGTCATAAATCACATTCCCCAATGAGGTGCACCCCTCCCAAGTCTGCTGTGGTAATCTGAGATCCGACTCTAGCCGAAAGTATGCATGGAATGCGCTCCCCCTTTCCTCACCATGGCAACTTTAGGAGTTGACACCAGCTCCATTCCGTTATCTCCACTTACTTCCATTACGTCCTTGCTTAACAAATCTCCTTTTGAGCCAATTGTCCAGAAATGATTAAAATCACAATTTGTTTGGAGCAGATTTTTTATTGTTTTTTCCTCTATAACATCTTAGAATCATCACATCAACATTGTTACGTCATCATACCTGTACATATCAATCTTATATCGCTTCTATATTTATATACATTTATCTACAGTTCTATACATTTCTCTATTGTTTCTCGGCTGAATTACTTTTATTCCTGTTTTGCAACCACTTGTACCAATTATCCCATAGTTCATAATATTCAGACTTCCTCTTTGTCTTTTAAGTTTAGTGTTAACTTGTCCATTTCTGCACAATCCAAATTTTTCTGAATCACTAATTCATCTGGGGGAATATTACTTTGTTTCCAGCATTGGGCAAACGTTATTCTAGGTGAGGTCAGAAGATGTATTAGTATGTATTTAATTTTCTTTCTATATTTCCCCTTGGTTATTCCCAGCAGAAAGAGTTCGGTTTTGTATTCTATTTGTTCCTCTAATTTGTTGTACCCTTTTCCAAATTTTCTTCCAATATTTTTGAGTTTCCTGGCAAGTCCACCATATATGATAGAAAGTCCCTTGTGTTTTTTTTGCACTTTCAGTAAGTCTGATTCATGTTCGGGTACATTTTGGCCAATCTCATTGGTGGTAAATGCCAATGATAGAACATTTTATACATGTTTTCTTTGAATGCTACTGATCGTGTTAGTTTATAATTTGTGTTCACAAATTATAAAGTAAAATCACAATTTAGAAAGAAAACCAAGATGTTATCTACGTCTCTTCCAATCACTTTCATTTGTTCAATATTCAGGGGTCTCGACTAAATTTCTTGTTTGATGTATAAATCTCCAGTGATTTTAAAGCAAATACTTGTAATCTGATTTTTCCCAGGGTTGCACAGTTCTCCATTTAGCAGCAGATGGCGCTCTAGCTTCAACTTGACATAGTCTCTAATGTTATTGCTGACAATTTCGAATTTAATTATTTTAAATTGTAAATCCAATAAGTGGGCAAAAATAATTTTTTAAAAAAAGCTCATGATCTAATTCCAGCATTAACAATGCCTTGTCGATACCACATCTCTTACTTTGAGAGTTCAATGTTTTTGTTTTTAAAGAAATTTTCTCTTCTTAATTCTTCCGGTATTTTTTCAACGTGCTTATCCACAGCTAGCAAATGGTTCTAATTATGCTTCCCCCTTGGGGGGGATTCCTTGGGATCATTTTTCAATAAGTTTTCTCTCACCCAGCACTCACTTTCTCCGCTCCAGCACAGGTGTTCACGGCAGCCATGTTTGCTGCTGCTGCTCTTCGGATGAGGGAGCTTTCCTAGTGAGGGAGGAGAGATGCGGCTCTCCTTCATCTGCCAGCTGGTCCCCCTTTTACTTCACCACCCCTCCAGAGTGGCTATGGCTCAATTTGAGCCCTCTGATGAGAGGTCAAAGCAGGGCCGCAGAGCTCGCAGTCCTTGCTTCCGAAGGCGCCAGAAGTACATTTGGAACAGCTGGAAATATTTTTTTTTCTTGCGCACGCACACACACTTGTTTTGTCTGCACTTGCCGAATGTCCTCAACTAGGCTGCCATGCACTAGCCAGAGGGAGGGAAGCCGCCAAGTCTGGATCCAAAAACCACTCAGAGTGAGGGCTTCAGGACACCCTTTTACCCCCACCCAAAGTCCCTGCATTGTTGGTGGTGATGGGGCGCTTCCCATGTGCTTACTTCCAACTTCTTTTGTAGTTGTGTTTCCTTAATGACTAGGGTCCTTCCTGGCATGCTTGCTTGCTTTACCTTTAGATATGGTGGCTTAGGCCTTGTCTCACACCCCCTTAAGCAGGACACCGTACAACGGTGATTCTCAACCTGTGGGTTGAGAACGATACAAGATTGGAGCAAGGAGAAATTTGGGCAAGCGCCACGTTCGGTGCCGGCAAGTCTTCCAAACAAGCCCCCCATGCTTGTCATGCGAAGCCTCTCCATGATCCACAGGTGGCGGTTTGCAAAAGAGGGAAGGCGGCTTGTGGGTTGGGTGTCAAGCTTCGAACGGCTTGCCGTTTTCCCAAGGGGGGAAAACGAAGCTCAATTGATTGGCGGTTGGAGGCCAGACGGAGACTGGAAGGCACTGGATGGTGGACTGCTTATGAGAAACGGAGGCTGACTTCCTCTCAAGTGTCCAGTCCTCAGCCTTATGAACTCAGAAAACGAACGCGCTCTGGAAACGGTTGATAACGTTTTATTCAAACCTGAGACCTGGCGCAAATGAGTATTTGACAGTTGCAAAGTCAGCACTGGCAGTTACTGCCTCCCAGCGTTTTCTATATAGGCAAGACCACGCCCCTTCCCACCCGCCATGGACTTATATCTGCTGGCAATCAGAGGACTTCAGGTGTTTTGGGGGGGAGTGACCCCCTTGCATGCAAAGGAGCAGCTTCTCCAAACCTTTTCTTGGCTTCTCCCTCCCTCTTGGCTTTTCTCAGCCACTGTTCGCTCCGTGAAGAAACCGGAGACAGTTGTTTTGCTGCTTTCCAAGGATCTTCCCAGATGGGCTGCATTCCCACATCACCTGGCAGGTTGGGGCTCTGCTAGTCTAGCTGGAGAGACTCCAGACTTCGGTGTGCTGCCTTAGTCCTCTCTCCGTTAGCTGGGGGTCTCTCCCCCCCACCCCAATGGCCTGTCTGGAAGCCTCCTTGGCCTCAAATGCTGCACTGGGCCCAAATCTTTGCTGGGCTGTTTCCGTCTGCTGGATTGGCGTTGACTCTGCAAAGCTTTTGTCTTTTTGTCTGCTTCCTTTTTTGACCCGGAAGAAGGCATGGGGCTCCCCCACCCTTGAGGCACTTATGCTCCACTTAACGAGCACATCAGAGAGAACAGAAGGTGGAGGTCCTTAAGCCAGGCGATCACGCTTAATGATCGTCAACACAATCGTGACGATTACTAATGGGGCAGTGTTCTGACCCAGCTCTGCAAATACGACAAACCCTCTGACGTGAACTCAAAAGATTCCCTTATTAGGAATGCCGGCAGCCCCGGCAAAAAGTTTGTCTTGCAGGCTAACAAGTCCTTCTAGCCAGAAGATGAATACTTGTCTGCCCCCCTGCCTTTTATCCCCAGAGCTCAGGTGGGGCTTCACTAGCAGTGGTGTCTCTTCTGTCCCAAGGACCGGCCCATAGATTTCCACTGCTCTCCTCTCCTCTGCCTTCTGTACAGCCATGTGTCAGAGACTGGACCCAGCTGTTCTTCCTCTTCAGCCACCTCCAGACCTGGGGGCTCTTGACTCTCCGTCTGAGGGCTGATGGATGGCGCAGGCTATGCCTCTCTCTCTGCCAGCTCCATTCCCCCTTTCCCTCCGATGGTTTGGACAATGTTGCGGATGGCGAAACCCTTGAACATGATGGCCAATGCTCTCACAATGCAACACAAGGGCATTACATCCTGAGCTAAAAGAGAAAAAAACAAACAAGAAAGTCCACTTGCCTCCTGAAAAACACCGTTGTGACATGACATCCTGAGCTAAGAAAATCTCTTGGCAGCCTAGCGTGAAGTTCCCAGAAGATGACCTAATTAAATTTATGAGCCTCGAGACAAAGTTCAAAAGAAATCCAATCATTTATTAGCATCGACATTCCGGCGTGGACTCCTGTGGAACCAAAACTGCTTTAGCTTAATTGCATTTGAACTTTACGCCTGTATCCCCTGCCTTCTGTCCTGCGTCATAACTCATATTCTCCAACTAGGCTGTAGACATGAGATCCGACTCCGGCCGAAGGTATGCTTGGAATTTTCCCTTCCTTGCCAGCCTGATAATAGTCATGGCGACGCTTTAGAAGTTGACACCTAGTCAGATCTGCGGTGAATTTCCCACAGTGGCCATGATGATGATGATGTACGTCCATCGTGTTCGAAGAGGACCTTGACATGTAACAGGTTGTGGGCTGTCCACTATGTGTCCGCAGGTGGCTGGTAAGGCCTTATACGGGCACGAAATATTCTGCCACACGTTGGGCAGCCGTGTGGGCAGCATTTGCAGCTCTGTCTTTGCAGAGCGCTTGCTTCTCTTGTGCAATGGTTGTTCTTCTGTCCTCAGATGTCTGGCAGCCTTGGGCATAAGTGTTATCTAGACGAGAGTCGGACAGCTAATATGCTCTCCGGGTGCCCCATCTCTTTCTGCCATCCTGATTTTCTACATGCCATGTTCTCCAGTGTTCGGTGGCTGTGGAAGTAAAACTCATAAGCCATCCCAACACGCTAAGCACAGAAGGGGATAACTGGGTCTCATTAATCCAGGCTGTATCTTTTAACTGGTTTATTGGCCGGGTAGACTGACTCTTGATTCCTGAAATCAAGACAAAATATGACTGTGTATTTGTACTGTGATATCGACACTTTTGCAGGTCAGTACATGGATAACCTAGGGGTGTAAAAAAAAACTTCTGGCATTGATTCCACTCGGAGGGAAATTTCCCTCCCATTTGGTTTCCTAGCAATATAATTTATCTGTTAATATGCACGTTGTCGAGAATTGGTATTCCTTGTGCAGTCAAGGATTGAGGCTGGAAAGGTCTCTCTGGCTGCCTCCAAGCTCTCGGTAGCCACAAATTGGATGATGAAAAGTTGGGTAACGGGGGGGACGGGACGGGACAGGTCCCATGCTTTACATTTCCTCTTGCTCATTTGACCCCCATTAAAGATGTATTGGGAAATGGCAGCCAAGCCTGGGGATGACTCTATGCGGTTACCAAACAGCCACCTCCATCCTTCGTTCCCTTTGGAGGCTGGCGGAGAAGGTCGCTGCGTTGCAAGAGTTCTCCGCGGGTAGCATGGGGCTACGTAGGAAAATGCAGCACTGATGAAAGGAAGAGGAGGGAGGGAAAGGTGGCAAGGCAGGGGAGGGGTGAGAACCCCTCCGCCAAAGCAAATGAGTCTAGTCGGTAATGCGTGATAAATGGCGATGGTGAGGCCCAGGTTGCAGCCCTGCAAATATCTTCAACTGACGTCTGAATTGGCAGCACTACATGTCAAATGAGCCGTGATACGATGAGGGCCAGCCCTCAACCATCTACCGATCGTAGCTGGTGAAACCTCCTTGCACATTGTGGCAGGCGGGAAGGACACGAATAAGGCTTCAGTTCGCTCACTTCCTGAGCGCCTTCTGTCATTTCTCTTTCCTTCCCTTGCCAGGCTGTTGTGCCGGTGGATCCATTCATGTTAGAGAAGATTCTCCCCCCCCCCTTCCAGGAGTTGCTAAAAAGGAATTTGCAAAGCCATGGGGAAACTTGCAGGAGAGCAAGGAAAACGTGCTTCACATAGCAAGCAGTTATGCTTGTTGTGCCGGGGAGCTGCTCACAGCAGAATGCCATGAGGCTCGTTGCGCCATTGAAGCCGCTCGCGGTAAAGACATTTTTTCTTGGGTTGCTCAGAAAAAGCAATTTGCAAAGCCACGGGAAAAAGTCCCCGGGGTAGGCTCGCAGAGTAGGTGGGGGAAGATGCAGCAGCACAGTGCTTGCTGCCCATGGCTTTCTGAGTCGAACATTGGCTGGTGTGGGGGGCGGGAGTGGATTTTTCCTGGGTTAATTCTGGCCATGGAGGATTTGGCAGTACTGTTCTTTTGGGCAATGGCTTTTGAAGTCAAAGGAATGGATGGTTAGCAGTGGTTTTCAGGATAAGTTGATGCCAGCTGGACGTCAGGGACCTCGCATAAATGCATGCCCCAAAGATCTGGTGGGGATCCACGAGCGGGCGAATGGGGGGCATCAGAAGACGCATCATTCGGGGTTCTTTCCTTGGGCACGGCTGAGCTCCTTTGCTCTGCCGGTGGTTCCAGCCAATGTTTGCCAGCTAATGGCTGCTTCCAGTGGGCGGTGTGTTCCATTCAGCAGCCCCTAAGCTGTGATCTTTCGAAGCCTAAAGGCTGTGGGACGGGGGGTGAAGCGTGTGGTGGAGTGGGTGGCCAGCTGGAGGTATTTCTGAGAGTCTGTCAGGCAGATGGAGCTTTTCAGACTTCTGAATGTGGAGTTTAGTGTTGCAGAAGATTTTGTTGGGGGGCGATGAGAGGGATTAGGGGGAGGACCTCTGGGGGAGCATGCAGGAGTCCAAGGCCTCCAGGCTGTGGCATTTGGTGTCGAAAGACAGCTGGAGAGAAGTGGTGGGAGATTGTGGCAGGGGATCTAAGAGGGTAGAAACCCATGGTCTTTGTGGGAGGATGCAGTATGGTGCTCGCTGCTCTTGGCTTTCTTCCTTTAAAGATAACTAGACTCACTGGTGGAAGTTTGGGAAAGTTTTTCGGAGGGGAATTCTTTGCTGTCCTTGGCTTGCTTTGTGGAAAGATTGCGGGAGGGGGAGAAGTTGGGGAAGTTTTTTCTCGGGTTGGGTCATGAGCATTGGACTTGGTGGTTTTGCCAGCATGCTTTTTGTGGGGTTTTGAAGTCAGAGGATTGAGGATGGACAGCAGTTCTCGGCATAAATTGCAGCCGGGTGGACGGCAGGGTTCTCACATAGAGGCACCCCCCCCCCCCAAGGATGCATCTTTCAGGGCTCTGCCCTTGGGCATGGCTGAGCTCCTTTGCTTGCCCACTCAACAGATCCCCACCCAATCTTTGGGGTGCGCCTTTATGCGAGGTCCGACCCCAGCTTCAATTTATTCCAACAGTTGCTCCATTTTCACAAGTAGGGGTACCACAGCCCCCCAACATCAACATCACATATCAACTCTGAAGCGAACCTAGCTGAAGCCCTCTTGTGCTGCCTCAAGGTTGCCAGGAAGCCTTGAGGGGGGGGGGGGACATAGATAGGCCTAGTTAACAGTCGAAACAAAAGGTTTCCCTGTGCGGAACCAAGGTCATCGAATTGTGACTGTTGAAAGAGAAGAGGAGCCTGCCTTCCATTTTCATTGGACAATGTGACCGATGATACCTGGGAGGGGGGGATTTTATGAAAACCGAGGGAATTGTTCGAGTTGGTTTTCACCAGCTGTGTCGGTACGATGTATCTGGTGGTGGGATTCAAATAATTTAATAACTGGTTCTCTGCCCTAATGACCAACTGGGTGGGCGTGGCTCGGTGGTCATGTGACTGGGTGGGCATGGCCAACTCAACATCACTCAGGTCGATGGGCGCTTCGCCTTAGCTGTTACAATGTAATAAGGTTAAGTGAAGAGGCGTTTTCTGTAAGCTGGGCAATAAAGATTAGGCTAGAAACAATACCAGAACGTTTCCTCTTGCCTTCCTTGGGATTAGCTCTGTAAAAGGGGCGGGCGGGATGAGATTTCTTCCAAACTGCTTAGAAAGTTAACCGGTTCTCCTGAATAGGTGTGAACTGGCTGAATCCCACCACTGGATGTATCCAAGAAACATGTCCTTGGAGGAATCTACCTGCCTCGGAGTTCTGCTTTTAATGGGTGCATTACTTGGAACGCTGACAACGGTCCTTACAGGTGGTTCTGGACTACCTTAAAAACAGGCCTCTTGTCTCTGCTGGCAGTAGCACCTAGCCTCTTTCAAAACCTCAGCATCCTTTCCTAAATTGATACCCCTTACAAGTGAATCACCAACCAAATGCTGGCTTCTCTTTTTGTGGATACCTTGCTCTACTTGCATGACTGATGTGTAATACCTGATTGACACCTTCCCCTACCCAAAAAGAGTTCTTCATATCTTGGCCCTTTGAGTTACTGTTGTCATCATAGCTACCTTGATCTTCCACCTTACTTTCCCTATTAAGGTCAGCAAGAGCACTGTGCCTGTTTATGCGGAGGCACAGCCAAAGCTGTGAGTTTCTGGTTCACGGCTCTCGCTCTGCCAGATCCCATGGTTGTCCATGCTGCCTTTTTCCTGCAGGATCTTTGTGGTAGAAGGGGCTGATGGGGGTGGGAGGAGCTCAACAGAACATAAAGAAAAGGGTAGAGACCCACCCTTAACAGAAACAAGAAACACGAAAAAACTCCCTCTTTGTTTATCTCCTGTGAATTAATGGCGTTCACACACCGAAAATCCAGGCAATAGTCCTTTAAGGAGTTAACTGCAGTGCAGACCTTATCAGTTCCTTGCGATAGTTGCCAGGCCGTGAACTCCCCAGCTGAAAGGCTGCAAATTAAATTCTGGCAAGCAGTCTGTGGCATGAAACACAATGAGCAAAATCTTCAGAAATCTGAACTGTTGTCTCCTACGACCACCACTTCCCTTTCCTTCTATTTATTCCCCAGCCAGGGAGGGGCCATTCAGTGTACACCTGTGCCTTGCTTCCCGAGTCGACTCCTTGTCCTCCGTTGTTCTAGCAGTTCTGCGCATACGCACATCTGGAACAGGCCCCAGCTGTTCTTCGTCACCACTTATCTCCGCCTCCGAAGGCAGCTGCCTCTCTGCTTGGGAAATGCCGGACGGCCCTGGCTTTATTTCTGTGTCCAATGCAGAGCATCCATCAGAGCCTTCCCCAGGCTCCAGAACTGGCCCAAGTTCTTCTCCAACCTTCTCATTGTCCGAATTTGCCGCCAGCTCCACAACAGGGAGATTGGAGAAGAGTTTTTTTTTCTTAGGTTGCTCAGAAAAAGGAATTTGCAAAAGCTATGGGAAAACTTGCAGGAGAGCAAGTAAAACCTGCTTCGCATAACAAGGGGATTAGAGCCCCAGAAGTTAATCATGTCACCATTTTGCAAAGCAAAAATAGAAGAAAAGGTAGAGATTGAGAAGGTATATTTACAAATATTTTTTTAATTCTTTATATTGTTTCCATCCTCCCCTAAAACATTAAGGGAATCCACAACGGACTGATTGTCAGTCTCTCCACTAGATAATTGACAGTCAAGCTTGCAACTAAGTGAAATCAGCTACAATTAGCAAACTTACTCAAACCCCCAAGTAAGTTACCCAGACCTAATCCATGTATCAAAGGATAAGGTCTGCAGATACAAACAGTTAATTAAATTTCGTCTCCCAGAGGAACTGCAGGTTCAGAAGAATAAACATATACTCACCCCCCAACAAGTGTCACCTGAGAATCGGCACGTAAATATTCCCCATACCCCAGACAAGCTCCCCCTATAAAAATCATCTGTATCCCATTTCTTGGCAAGCTCTCTTGCTTTCAGGAAGAAATATTTCTTCTTTTCTCACAGCTATCTGGATGTCATTGTTATTTATTTGTGCGCAGTGCGGTCTGTAGTTGAAACCCCAAATTACTCATCCAGATGGCACCCCAGATGGGACTCCAGACTAACTGGAACAGCGGGATTTAGCCCAGGTAAGTTCACCTGGCTAGCAGCAGACCATTGTCTTCGGTGGGTTCTCCTCTGACTTTCAAGGGGCTTGCAGTTTGAATCGGACAGCTGCTTGAAAAGAAGAATCGGGTAAGTACCTCCACATTTCTTGGTTTTTTTTTTTGTGCCAGGGAGCGAGTGAATTGAATTGTGGGTGCATGTGTTTGGGTTTCCCCCCCTAATTTCTTTTTCACTACTGTTTGATTTTATGCTCTGCCTTTCCTAATTCCTCCCCCCCCCCAGGTAGCTAGGGCACACCAAGGGGCTGTGAAAAAAAAAAACACGCACACACAGATGGAATGTGTGTGTGTGTGTCAGTCTCATTCTCCCTCTTTCTTTCTCTCCCTCGCTCTTGCCACTTCTCTCTCTCTCCTCTCTTTTTCTTCTCTCATTTCTTTTCTCTCCTCTCTCCTTTCTCTCTCTCGCCTCTCTATTCATCCACAGTTGGAAGCTTGGGACCCCAGTGCAAACCAAACAGGCCCCTGATGGTAGGACCATGGTTGGGGTCCCGGCCACCTTGGAGTGGGGTGGGGGGCTGCTGCTGATCAGCTATCCCGGCATGTGGACTTGCTGCTGCCTCGTGGGGATCTGTCTGGGGATGGATTGGACTCTCTGGGGAGGGGAGGGGAGAGCTGGCTGATCGGCCGCTACAGCCGGGCTTGGGCTCCAATGGACCAGGAGTGGCTGGATCAGCTTGAATCTGGTTTCAGTCTGTGGCTCCACGCTGCTCATTTCCATCTGCTTCAACCACCCTGAGTTGCTCTAATGACGCGCTGCGGGTAGTAGCCAAATACGGTCCTCTACTACTGGTTTGCTTGTGTGTGCGCTGCATGTGCAGCGCAATTAAAATTATTCTGCGCATGCGCAGTACTGAAGAACAAGATGGCGGTGCCATCTTGGTTTGGGGGTGTGGCAGAGCTGGGTTGCTGCTGGTTCCAGCGACCCAGAACGCCAAACCACTACCGGTTCGACCGAAGCAGTCTGAACAAGTAGAAACACACCACTGATCACACTCTGATGTCCTCTTTGCTCCCCCCCCCTTTGTTTGGGCAATTGAAGTCCTAGAGGAAGTATAATACTCACCCCTCTCCTGGTTATTGGACAAAAGTCACTAATCTCGCTGTCCTGTTTATTATTCCAAAAAATCCTCAGCCTCTCCTGGTTTTTTTGTCCAAAATAATAACCAAGGTACCTTTCCTGTATAAAGAAAAGTCCTACAAATGCTCACCATCTCCTGAGGTTTTCATTATCTCCTGGTTTTTATTTCCCAAAATCACAAAGGGACCTTTCCTATGTGAAAAAAACGTTATAAATACTCATGATCTCCTGAGTTTTTCACTATCTCCTGTATCTTTTTCCCCCAAAATCACGAATGGACCTTTCCTGTATAAAGAAAATCCTACAGATACTCACCATCTCTTGAGTTTTTCACTATCTCCTGATTTTTCCCCCTAAAAATCATGAAAGGACCTTTCCTGTGTGAAAAAAAATGTTACAAATACTCACCACCTCTTGAGTTTTTCACTATCTTCTATATCTTTTTTCCCAAAAATCACAAAGGGACCTTTCTTGTGTGAAAAAAAACGTTATAAATACTCATGATCTCCTGAGTTTTTCACTATCTCCTGTTTTCCCCCCAAAAAAATCACGAATGGATCTTTCCTGTATAAAGAAACGTCCTAAAATACTCACCATCTCCTGAGTTTTTCACTATCTCCTGTATCTTTTTTCCCAAAAATCACGAATGGACCTTTCCTGTATAAAGAAAATCCTACAAATACTCACCATCTCCTGCATTTTTCACTATCTCTTGGGTTTTTTTTCTCCAAAATAACCAAGAGACCTTTCCTGTATAAAGTGAATTTCTGCAAATACTCACCATCTCCTGGTTTTTTTGTCCAAAATATGCAGTTAACTCCACGCTTGGGAATCTCGCTTAGATCAAGTTTATCATCAGGCATTCTTAATAGCAAAACTTACAGTTCAGTGTTAAGATACTTCTTTCCATAATCTGTCCCATCACGTGGTGTAAAAAGATGATGATTTCACTCCCGTGTTGAGCGGAGATACAAGCACTACTATTCCGGTTCACAAAGGCATTTACACTGACCGGCTCTAAACTTTGCACAAAGGCAGAATGCCCCAGTGGCCAATCAGAAATAGAGATGTGATCACGTGTCATGAAACTACATTTCCCATAAGGCAGTTTCTTCAAGGATACAGTTCTTAATTCTTACACTAGCTATATACTGCTCGGGCAGCACATTCCTGTATAATATTTCAAAATATCGTCACCTGCTTATTGGCTAGAAGTCACAAGCCTGGCTGTCTTGTATAATATTCCGCAAATACTCATTGTCTCCTGCTTATTGGCCAGACGTCCAGGAGGTCATTCAGGCGCAAAGGGGGGCAGCCCCCCATGCCCTGTTTTGGCCTCCAGAGTGCTGCAGGAGGCCATCCTTGACTCAGAAGGTTATAAAATGGAGGAAAGGTAAAATATTTTTAACTTTCGGGCTTGCAGGATTCTGCTGTTCCAGCCTAAGTCAATAATTTATAGATTCTAGTCTTCCTATGGAGTCAGTTTCTTGATCTGGACCACTGGTGGGTTTCAAAAATTTTTGGAACCTACTCTGTGGGTGTGGCCTCCTTTGTGGGAGTGGCTTGCCGGCCATGTGACCTGTGGGAGTGCTTGCTAGCCATGTGACCTGGTGGAGTGGCTGCTGGCCATGTGACCTGTGGGAGTGGTCAAGACAATGTCACTGAATTCTTTGCCCCAATGGGTGAACTACAATAAGATTAAAATAATTACAAAAACAATAAAAGAGCTACTTACAGAAGGAGGATGACTGTTCTTGCCAGTGTTCAGTATCACGGACTCCAGTGAATGGACTGCACAAAGAAAACACACAGAAATGAACTCTTTCATTGCCAGTTTGGGGTGAAACCAGCACATAAAATAATAGAAAAGGAAAATTATTGTCCTTTTTTGTCGTCTTCTGCACCACCACCTCACCACCTTGCTCCAACAACCTGCACAAAGGAGAGACACAGAAAGCAAGACCTTCATTGCATGCACTGCATTAGGATGAAACAAGCACACAAAATAATAAAAAAGGAAAATTACTGTCCTTTTTTGCATCTTCTGCACCACCTTGCTCCAACAACCTGCATAAAGACAGACACAGAATAATAATAATAATAAATTTGAATTTATTAGCCGCCTCCCTTTCCAGACAGGACTCGGGGCGCAATTGGCGCATCAGGCGAACCTGATGGAACGCCCCCCTTGCCACGGCTGTTACATGGTCATCCATGGACAGCCGGGCATCCAGGAGGACGCCCAAATTGTGCACCCATTTCCATGGGGGCCAGTTGCTCGCCCCCAATGGCCAAAGATGGAAGCAACTGGTTGAACCGGGAGGCCGGAAGCCACAGCCACTCCGTCTTGGAAGGGTTGAGTTTTAGTCGGTTGCCATCCATCCAGACCCGTACGGCCTCCAAACACCGGGACATCATTTCAACGGCCTCGTTGGGGTGGTTCGGGGTGGAAATGTATAGCTGAGTATCATCAGCATACAGATGATATCCCACCCCAAAACCACGGATGATCTCGCCCAGCGGTTTCATGTATGTGTTGAACAGGAGAGGCGAGAGCACCGACCCCTGTGGCACCCCACATGTGAGGGGCTACGGGTCGATCTCTGCTCCCCTGCCAACACACGTTGCGTCCGGCCAGAGAGGTAGGAGCCAAACCACCGTAAAACAGTGCCCCTGACTCCCAGCCCCTCTAGCCGGTGCAACAGGATACCATGGTCGATGGTATCGAACGCCGCCGAGAGATCTAATAGGACCAGGATAGAGGAACAACCCCTATCTCTGGCCCTCCAGAGATCATCAACCAACGCGACCAAGGCCGTCTCCGTGCTGTGCCCGGGTCGGAAGCCGGACTGGCGCGGGTCTAGATAATCATTCTCCTCCAGGTGACGTGGGAACTGTTGTGCCACCACACTCTCTACAACCTTCGCTAAAAAAGGAAGGTTGGAGACTGGACGATAATTGACTAGATCCGTTGGGTCCAGGGAAGGCTTCTTGAGCAGGGGCCTCACAACCGCCTCTTTCAAGGCGGCCGGCAGAAAGCAAGTACTTGAGCTCTTTCATTGTGCTATTATGTAAGGTGCAAGTGCAAGCAATTAAGGTCTTCATGCTTCCTGTGTCTGTCTTTATGCAGGTATTTTGGTTGTTGATATCTTCATAGTGTTCTTAGGCTTGCAGATTCCTCTGTTGCAGCTTTATTCGTCTTTATTCGTGGATCATCAGCCGTGTGGTGGTGCGCTCTGAGCCAAGCTTTCACTGTCGGAATTGGGTCCCATCTCTCAACAGGTGTGCCAGCAACACTTATCACCATCAGATTACTTATGTTTTGGACAGTTAAGCGTGTTCTTTGTTCCGAACATATGAGGTTCATTTTTGAGAACCCCCTTTCCACCTCTGCTGAACTAACAGCAATTGTCCTGACAATATCTCTAGCTTTCCGGATATTGCCAGGAATTTTGTACTTCTGTGGATTTTTCTTTACATTTTCCAAAAAATCTCTGTAGTCGTTCACATTAATGTTATGATTAAAAATATTGCCAAATGCATCCAATGCTTGCTCTGCCTCAGCCCATGGAACGACTACATCTTCAATGTGCCAGTAATCTGGCTCCAGATAAGTGATAAAGTGCAATTTGTTTGCTGTTGTCAATAGGCTACCTATTCTTAGATGGTCGCAATCCATCAGCCTTTTCTTTAAATTGGTGATGATGCTTTCCAAAAGTATTCCACGAGGAAGGGCAACAAATCGGTGATTTGGAGCTAACTTGATGTTTTGGAAGGCTTCTGTTTTTAGCAATTCCACAAGTTCGTTTTCAAATTTGCCCTTTTTCTTTCGAAGCACTTCAAAAGAATCGATTGTCCGCAATACTAACTTTTGGGCCATGATGATATTTGCCTCTCTCCCCTGTAGAGCATCTGACAGACTAGTAATTTCTCTTAGGATGTCGATCATCAGGGCCAAATCCTGCCCGCGGCTCACTCAAGTTAGGCCTCAGCCGCCGCCCGCCCTCGGCCACATGGCCTACGCGCGGCCGTGGCTTTTGCGAGGGAAGGCCTGAAGAAGGCCTTCCAACGCAAACTAGGTCGCTGCCACCGCCCGCCCGCCTTCGGCCGCGTGGCCTACGCGCAAAACTAGGTCACCACCGCTGCTCGCCCCCCTGGCTGGCCGCCCGGACTACGCGAGCCCATGGCTCGCGCAAGTTAGGCCTCCACCGCCCGCCCGCCTGCCTCCCGAGTGCGGCTGCCCGCCTCCCGCCGCCTTGTGTCGCCTGCACGAGGCCGCGGCTTCTATCAGGAAGGCCTGAAAAAGGCCTTCCCTCGCAAAACTCGCCCGCCGCCGCCCGCCTCCCACCCGCCGCCCCGCCTTAGTTGCTTACCTGAGGGAAGCAGCTCCTGGAAGGCAAAGGGAAGAAGAAACGAAACTCCAGACCCGGTCAGCAAGCTATTGCAAGCAAAGACTCTTTTGAAAAGAGAAGTCTCCAAAAGAGAAAGACTCTTTTCAAAAAAGGAATTTTGGCCGTTGGCGCCACGTTTTTAAACAGTCGCCTCCAGCTGATTGGCTGGACTCCAGGCTGGAGTCTCCAGCCAATCAGTGATCGGTGGGCTGGGCTAGACCAGTGCGGACGGGCGGGGGAGCGAGCGAGCTGCGACGGGCGGGGGAGAGAGCGAGCTGCGATGGGCGGGGGAGCGAGCTAGCTGTAACAGCGAGCAACAGGGCCGGTGCCGGTTACTTTCGGGTTCGGTTACTTCCGAGTTCAGGTCTGGAACCGGATCGCGTGATCCGGTGCGAACGGTAGGAACCCACCACTGATCTGGACTTTCTCTGATTGGGTGATCAAGTAGATCAAGTAAGTATTTTTAAAAAATCACAGAAATGTATGCGTCACTATTTTTATAAGTTTATAAAGCCATGTGTGCAGAGGTGCGGTCCCATGTCACACCCACTATAACCACGTTATGGCCATGCCCACCCATGCCATGCCCCCACATACTCCGGTGCTCCAAGGTCAAACACAACCCTGATGTTCTAGTCCAGCGATGCCACAAGTGGGGGGAGCGCAGGGGGGTCGTGTGCGGGCGTGCCGCACCCATAATGCAACATGCGACCCCCCCAGTGCGCACCATGACACAACACCCCCCCATTTTTACATGCTTTTTTTCGCCCTCCTCAGGGTCCAGAGGCTTTATAGGAGCCTGGAGAGGGCGAAAAGAGCCTCCCCCACCCGGAGGCCCTCCGGAGGCTTCAGGGACCGTCCGGAGGCTTTCCTGAAGCCTTAGGAACACTTAAAACCACCCTCCGAGCAAACCGGAACTTCCAGGTTGCTCGGAGGGTGGTTTTAAAGCGCTCCAAAGGCGTCAGGGAAGCCTCCGAACAGTCCCTGAAGCCTCCGGAGGGCAGGGAGGCTCTTTTCGCCCTCCCCAGGCTCCTATAAAGCCTCTGGACCCTGGAGAGGGCGAAAAATGGTTTTTAAAAAGGTGAACTCAGCTGGCATGACAGGGCAGCGCCTCACATGCCCTGACAAATGGCTCCACGTGCCACTTGTGGTACGCGTGCCATAGGTTCGCCATCACGGTTCTAGTCCAATCCCCTGTTTGAGTACGGCTGTCTATGACAACGGCTGACTAATCCTCTTCAAAACCTCCAACAATGGAGCACCCCAGTTCTTGGACACAAGCTGTTCCATTTGTTAATTGTTTGCACAGGTCAGGAAATTTCTCCAGGTTGGATCTATCTCTGAGGAATTTCCACCCATTGCTTCTTGTCCTGCCCTCCGGCGCTTTGGAGAATAAGTTTATGAAGGATTCCTATAATATAATTTTATTAAACTTCAGTGCACAAAATACGATGACGATGAAAATGCTATAATCAAGGAGAAAAAAGGGGGAAAAACCCTTGTAACTTCAGACTCCTTTCAGAACAGCAGAATGAACATCATAATAATGCTTTGCTGTAGCCCCAACCTTTACATGACCTTTCTCTAACAAAAAAATAAAATACCTGCAGTAAATCCCCAAATCAAAGTTTCATTTGTTTCCTATCACAAGCACAAAGTCCAGAAGCGGTTTCCAGAGAGAAAAACGACGTTAGACGTATTCTTCTCTTCGCTTAAGGCATTTAATTTGGCCATCTCTGCTAGGCTGCTAGTTTTCCCAACTATTCTTCCATTGTAGAAACAGTTTAGGAAGAATTCCGAGAAATTGGAAGAGGTTCAGAAAACGTCACGGGGAATGAACAGGGAAATGGAAATGAAGAGAACCCAATTT
Source organism: Natrix natrix natrix (assembly GCA_029891615.1). Lineage (NCBI taxonomy): Eukaryota > Metazoa > Chordata > Lepidosauria > Squamata > Natricidae > Natrix > Natrix natrix. The sequence goes on along the minus strand of JAKRSK010012682.1, from coordinate 398,911 downwards.
ACATAGAACACAGAATCCTGGGGCGGGAAGGGACCTCGGAGGTCTTCTAGTCCAACCCTCTGATCAAGCCAACAATCTTCTCAGACAAACAGTTGTCCAGATTATTTTTGAAAACTTCCAGCAATGGAGCATCCACAATCCCAGGAGGTAAGTTGTTCCATCCATAATTGTTATTCATTGTTAATTAATTGTCAGGAAATTTCTCCTTACTTCTAGGTTGGATCTGTCTTTGACCAGCTTCCACTTCTTGTCCTGCCCTCTGGTGCCCTAGAGAATAAATCAACCCCCTCTTCTTTGCGACAGCCCCTCAAATACTGGAAGACAATCATCCTAATTACCACCTTCGATTGAGGGACGTATTGAATTTCATGAACAATATTGAAGGGGATATGGAATGTGCCAGCCCACCTTCTGTCTCTAAAGGCAGAAGAAGGTCCAAACTTGGGTTCTTTCCTTCCAAGAACAAAGGATGCCTTCAAGGGGTAGGAAGGCACCCAGGTGAAGGTCATGAAGGACTTCTAAATAAGCTGACCGAGGCTCCAATGGTGCAGAGCAGAGATGGGCTTCTTTCCAAGGAGTTGAGGAGCTGAGGTTAGCCAGTCTTCTCAACTAGGGTTGCTTTCGCTGGTTTCGGAGGGAGCTACATGGACTCAGGGGGCTCCTCCCAATTATACAGTTGACAAGGATGGAAATGAGCCCAGCAGCGGTTCAGAAAGAAGACTGGGACATTTCTTGGCTTGGGGCTCTGCCCAGCTTCACCCCCAGTACCAGGACCTGGAGACGTCCAGCTCCTCCTTCTGCAATGGGGTAGCCGCCTTGGGACTCCGCACAGCAAACATGTTCTCCGTGTCCAGCAGAAACATGCTGTAGAGGTTGAAGAGCAACATGGCGACCAGGGGGAGGAAGGTCAGACCGAATCCGAAGCCTCGGAACGAACGACCCATGGCGTATGCCAGCCAGTAGAGAAGCCTAGAAGGGCGAGAAAGAAAAATGGTTAAAAAAAGTCAAAATGGCAGCCACGATGGTGAATGTCAACTCATAAAGCATTTGCATGCCTGTTATCAAGTTGCCATGGTGAGGAAAGAGGGGAAGAGCATTCCATGCATACCTTCGGCTAGAGTCGGATTTCAGATTATTACAGCAGGCTTGTGAGGCGTGCACCTCGTTGGAGAATGTGATTTATGACACAGACTGAGAGGAGGGATAAAACAGGCAAAGTTCAGCCATAATTTAAATGAGGTCAGATCTGACGTATTGCTGAAATGGTGTTCCTAATAAATGACTGGATTTCTTTTGAAACTTGGCTCGAGGCTCATGAATTAATTCGGGCACCCAAGCATCGCATCCATGATCGCATGCTAAAAAGGCACTGCGTACGCATGCTCATCAGGGATGCACCCTGGAAGAGAATCTGCCAAGCGGGCATACATGTTTCCTGGGAAATGAACTTCCGGTTTCCAGAGCGCGCATGCCCACTTGTCAGCTTCTCCACCGGGAGGCGTCCCCAATGAGCATATGCACCATCATTGCTCTATACCATTTCGGACAGATGGCTGTCCAGTCTCGTCTTAAAAGCCTCTATGGATGAAACACCCACATCTTATATTTATGCTTGTTAATTGGGTTATGATTTTTTTTTTTTGTTAATCTATGTTATGTTTTTGCAAGATTTCCCCACTCTGGAGCTCAAGACAGCTGAGGTTTGCAACAACCACCCTGCAAAGTAGGCTGGTAGGCAAGGTAGGCTCAGTGCACAAGACGAGGCAGTTGCCAGTTTGGGGTTTCTATCTTGAGGAAATCCAGCTCTTGTCTTCCAGCCTCCTGGAAACTCAGAAAGACACCATGACTTTTTAACACACATTAAAACTGTTCATTGCCTGTGATCTACTGTATCTCTTTTCTAAATCTCTAAATCCACGCACCCTTCCATCAGATCTGCCCAGCAGTTGCATCACACTAACTTCAATGTAACATCCCAATGGAGATTTCCCAGCTGGCTGGGAAGTTCTGGGAATTGAAGTCCACCCCTCTGCCAGTTGCCAAAGTTGGGAAAACACTGGACTAGCCACTACATGTATCTGATGGTGTTGCAACTCACAAAAGAATACACCCAGTTGTAAAAATCTCCATTTAGAAAAAAGTGCCACCAGACTCCCATCGGGTTCTTTTTGCCACCAGAAACGGCTACGGTTCTCCTTTCAGTGCACCAAAATATATTGAAAGGCTTTTTAATCGGTGAAATTCAAATTTTTTTTTACTACTGGTTCCTTGGGGATGATGGGGGAAGGATACTGCAAAATCCCCATTTCCTCCCGATCAGCTGGGACTTGGGAGGCAGAGAATAGATGGGGGCGGGGCCAGCCAGTGGTGGTATTTGCCCGTTCTCCAAACTACTCAAAATTTCCGCTATCGGTTCTCCAGAATCTGTCAGAACCTGCTGAATTTCACCCCTGCTTTTAGTATACCTGTGTTTCCCCCAAAATAAGACTGCACACTGGCCAGCTGACTTGGCTGTTTTTCGCCATCCCTGAAGCCTCCGGAGGGTGAAAAACAACCCAATGAGCAAACCAGATGTTCAGGAATGGACTACCGGTTTGTGCGTTGGGCCATTTGTCATGCTCCAGAGGCTTCAGGGAAGCCTCCTGAAGCCTCCGGAGTGCGAAAAATGGCCCTATGGATAAACAGGAAGTCCATTCCCGAACTTCCGGTTTGCCCATAAGGGCGTTTTTTGCCCTCCGGAGGCCCTCGGGGGGGGACGGACTGTTTTCACCCTCCCCAGGCTCCTAGAAACCCTCTGGAGCCTGTGGAGGGCAGAAAATGGGTTCATCGCGCGGCAAAAGTGCAGGGAGGCACATGCATAGCATTATGGGTGTGGACACACGCATGCTTGACCCCCCTGCGCTTCCCCTGCTTTTGGCCTGCGATGGGAAAAAGGTTAGCCATTACTGATATAGGCCATCCACGCCCCGACACTTGCCTTGTCTCACAGACCCAACACACCGCTCAGCCGCCTCTGCGAGCAAGCAGAAGTGGGCCAGTGGCCACGTGGGCTCCTGCTGTACGTGGCTGCTGGTGCTGCTGCCACGAGGCAGGTGTCGGCATGGATGACCGGGCTGCAGGGGCCCTGCATGTGGGGCAGCTCCACCACCCTCCTTCGCCTCGCGGCACTGCAAGCAACATGACAAAATGGGTGGGAGGCTGTCTGCAGGCTTTTAAGTAGGGCTTATTTTGGGGGGAGGTAGGTCTTATAGTAGGTGCACGCGTAAAAACATGCTAGGGCAGGGGTCGGCAACCTTACTCAAAGAGCCACAAAGGTCCTAACCGGAAGCCCCCCGTTCAATTCTGAAGCCGACCTAAAGTCTCCTAGCATAGCGTCATTTTTCCTCTACTTGTCCTAACCGAAAGCCTTATCAATTGTGGAGCCGACCGGCGACAGGAAGCCGCAGCAGAGAGATGAAAGAGCCACATGTGGCTCCGGAGCCGCAGTTTGCTGACCCCTGTGCTAGGGCTTATTTTCATGATAGGTCTTATGTTCGGGAAAACGGTATTAAAGGACTTCTAAGTCAAGCGTACTGTCAACAGGATGGAGATTTCCCAAGAATTGTTTTTTCCATCTTAAAAAACAAACAAACCAGGAGCCTGTTGACAGATTCGTCTCACTAACACATTTCAATAACATTTGTCTGTCAAAATTGGCCCCTTGAACACTCTTGTTATTCATCCATTATTTAACTTTGTTTTTCAACCATAGCCCCTTGAAGAGGGATGGACTTCAACTCCCAGAATTCCCAGGCAGCATCCTTTTTAAACATGTAGACTTCAAGTTCGAACAGCTTAGGCTGGCTAGGGCAGCAACCTGCAGCTCTGGAGCCTCATGTGGCTCTTTCATGCCCCTGCTGCAGCTCCCTGTCGCTCAAAATATGTGCCAGAACCTCCAATGTGAGACTCCTGCCGGCACGCAATTTATTGAGCTTTTACAGCCCCATTAGGTTTTGTGGCTCCCGGTGTTTTCTTTTGTGTGGGAAACGGATCCAAACGGCTCTTCTAGTGTTTAAAGTTTGCCGACCCCTGGGCTAGGGAATTCTGGGAGTTGAAGTCCAGCCCTCTTCAAGGAGCCATGGTTGAAAAACAAGGTTAAATGATGGAAGAATAACAAGAGTTGGAAGCAGTGACATGCAGTCAGGGGAGGCACAGCCTCACCACTGTCATCATGAAAAGAAAATAAAAATGTAAAAGGAAAAAGGCGAGAGCTGAGGTCAGGCTGAGCTAGTTGCTGCCTCACCATGGATGACTCTGCTTAACTGTTTAAAAAAGCCTCTAAAAAAGCGCCCTCTAGTATGAGGCAGGGGAACTGCATGCCTCACCTAGTCTGACTTTAGGCGTTTTATGATCACTCGAGCAGAGTTAAGCGAGGGTTAAAAGCCTAAAAATTCCTGACGTAGGTGAGGCACGCTGTTCTCTTGCCTCATAGTAGAGGGCGCTCGTTTGGGCGGGGCTTCTTCAGAGGACCCGAGGCAAGAGCAGAGTTGAAATCCTCTCTGAAACAGCTGAAAAAGGTACGTGTGGGGCGGAGGGAGGGGGAGGAATTCAAACTTCATCCTCCTGGTGCGGGGCTTTGGGCAAAGGCTGGAGAGAAGGGTTAGGGTTTGATTGCAGGCAGAGTCACGCTGCCTTTTCAAACCTGTAATCAGTGAAGCTGGGCTGGATCCTTCTGGGGCTGGGGGAAAGTGTGTGTAGTCCAATCCAACTTGTGTGTGTGTGTGTTTGAGAGAGGGGGGAGCGAGGGAGAGATGGAGGAAGGAGGGGAAGGGAGAAGAAAAGAAAAGAAGGAAAATTCTTTCGCAAAGGAGAAAAACATGCTGTTGCTTTAAATCGTAACTGAGCATGCCTGGCTGTGGAATTCTGGGAGTTGAAGTCCACAAGTCTAAAAAAATTTGAAACCCACCACTGGGTCAGTGCCTCACCAGCCATAAACCTCACCGCACGTCACTGGTTGGAAGGGACCTTGGAGGTCTTCTAGTCCAACCCTGTGAAGGTCACATAGCCAGCTGAGAGTTCAAACTTCCCTTTAATGCTCCAGATTTCCCCCCAAACGCTCCCATGCTCTTGATAAGTCCCAGGGCAAAACGTGCACACACGCACACATACCCAGCAGCCTCTGGCTGCACCCAATCCAGCAAAGTAAGGAACAAGGTGCTGAGTCTACGAAGTCAGGAAGAAGCAAGCAGTCTTGCAAACTCCAAATGTCTCCACAGGCACACCCGATTCTACCAATTCCACATTTGTTCCCGACAAACGCCCCTCCCCATAGCGTCTCCTTAAATCTCACTCCCCGGGTGTGCCTTGTGAAGAGGGGCGGAGCACTCTTCTCCCGAGTAGCCTGCTCAGTCTGCGCTGTTCTCACCTTCTCTCCAGTCTCCGTGCTCGGGGATCAGGAGGTGGGTGGTCCTTGCTCATTGCCTGAGCTCCATCGCTCCTCGTGTCCATTGCTTGCCCTCTCTCGGTCATCCTACCCCACTTTCTCCCTGCCTACAAGCTGTCCTAATCCCGAGGAGCCCTGGGCTGCCTTGGCCTGCTCCTCCCCACATTCCTACGAAGCCACCCCCTCCATCAGCTCCAGCTCCATCTTGTCATCCTCTTCAGATTCAGGCTCCGACAGGGACATGACAAACCCGCCGCTCAAGCAGGAGACTCTATACCAGACGAATGGCTCCAACCCAGAGGAAGGGCCCAGAAGTGACAGGAGAGGTGATCTGCCTGTTTCTTACCGTGAGATGGCAAAAAGGCCCGTCAGCAGCGGGATCAGCTTGAGCTCTTCCTGGGACAGGTAGGTGGAAAGGACAGCGATGTTGAAGAAGTAAAGAATGAAGAGGTCGACCGACTGGGAGACGAAATGCCGATGGATCTCCACCTCCCGACTCAGCTCCTCAAAAGGCTGCAGGGAGGAGGCACAAAGGCGGGACACCCCGTAAACCATCATCCCTGCAGGGGAAGAGGGACAGGAGGAAGGGGTCAAGAAAGACTGGTTCTATTGTGGTCTGCCAGCGGCCTGCAGAGCTGGCAGCAGATTCGGACAGTGAGGAGGTTGGGGAGGAACCTGGGCCAGTCCTGGAGGCTGGGGAAGGCTCTGATGAGGGCTCTGTGTCGGAGACAGAGAGGGGGCCAGGCCATCTGGGAGTTATGTGCTGCCTAAGGAGTCTCTGGAGCTTCCAGAGTCGGGCATCAGCAAGACAGAGGAACAGGAGGAGCCTATGCCCAGTGCGTGCATGCGCAGAGCTGCCAGAAGGCAAGAACAGTTAAGACAAAAGGAGTGACTCGGGAGTAAGGCTTGGAGATGATTGGTCCCTCCCATAAGGCATAAAGGAGGAACAAAGGCACATGAGACTTTGCAGGAAGCAACTTTGTTCGTTCTGGTCAGTATAAGTTCTGAAGTTTCATTTTGACTCTGCTCCGTGTGGCCTTGGAAAGCTAATTGCCAATTAGTCTTTGGCAGTGTTTCAAGGGAAATAAAGGTGGGTGCTTATCAGCCTTATCCTGAAAGACTTTGGCAGACTTCTGTCGGACTCTTTGCAAGCTACTTGTGGCTCATTACGGGCTGTGAATGAACATAATTCACAGCAGTTGAAATTAAAAAGGGGATTTTGGGACTAAGCGTGGGTTTTGTACTGTCTCAGGAAGCCTAGGTCAGAATAGACTCAAGGGGGACCTTATTGAATCACAAGAGCTGGAAGGGACCTTGGAGGCCTTCTAGTCCAAGCAGGAGATCCTATACAATTGCAAACAAGTGACTATTCAGTCTCTTTAAAAACTTCCAGTAATGGAGCACCCACAACTTCTGGTGGCAAGCTGTTCCACTGGTTAATTGTCCTCCCTGTTAGGAAGTTTCTCCTTAGTTCCAGGCTGCTTCTCTCCTTGATTAGTTTCCATCCGTTGCTTCTCCTGCCTTCAAGTTGTACGCAATGAAATTTCATTTCCAATTAGTGTACATTCAAAGTGACAATAAAGTCATTCTATTATATTCCTATTCTATCCTACCCTATTCCATATTTATTATTCTATTTCTATTCCTATTCTTATTTCTGCTCTGTTCCGTTCCATTCCATTCCATGCCACATTCCATTCTTTTTTATTCTATTCTATCCGATTCTATTCTATTCCATATTTATTATTCTATTCTTATTCCTTATTCTATTCCTTATTCTATTCCTTATTCTATTCCTATTCCATTCCATTCCATTCTTTTTTATCCTATCCTATTCCATATTTATTATTCTATTCTATTCTATTCTATTCTATTCTATTCTATCCCATTCCATTCCATTCTTTTTATCCTATCCTATTCCATATTTATTATTCTATTACTATTCCTTATTCTATTCTATTCTATTCCATTCCATTTCATTTTCTATCTTCCTTGTGGAAGCCCCTCAAACATACTTACCGTATTTTTCGGAGTATAAGATGCACCTTTTTTCCTCAAAAAAGAGGCTGAAAATATGGGTGTGTCTTATACACTGAATACAGCACTTTTGGCCTCCTGACCCCCCCCCCCCCTTCACCAAAATGGCCGTGCAGAGTTTGTAGAAGGCTTTCAGAGAGCTATCTATCTCCCTACTCTCTCTCCCTACATACCTACTGTATTTTTCTCTCTTTCTCTCCCTCTCTATCCCTCTATCTACCTACCTACTTTTTTTTTGCCTCTTCAAAACCTTGGTGCGTCTTATACTCTGAAAAATACAGTAGTTCCCTGAGCCATTCATCTGATGATTTAGCCTTCAGACTTCAAGCAGATCATTCTGCACCTGGGGTAGAATTCCGATGGGGCTGGGGCAGAGATGGATTGCTACCCATTCGGCCTGGAACAGGCGAGCGGGTAGTAGCATCAGTGGGAGGCTCTGCCCATCCGCCCGGACCAGTGGTGGGTTCCGGATCCCCTTGCATGCAGCAACAGGGCCCGTCATCCACCCCGTGAATGCGTGCATGCGTACTTACCACCTGCGACGCTCCAGTTGCTTGGTAGATGTTTCCAGGTGTATTTATCCAGTTGCTTGGCGGAACGTCACGCAGGCGCCGTACACTATATGCGTGTGTGCGAAAGCCCCGATCAGCTCAAATAGCGGTAACGAGAGCAAGCGGGCGGGCCTTCTGGAGCACCGTACTGGAACAGTACCTGGTGCTCCCAGAAGGCACCGGTATACCGGTACCGGGGTGTACCAGTCGTATCCCACCACTGGCCCGGACACTTCTGTGCATGTGTAGAAATGGTGCCGGAGTGAGCGCAGGAGTGCACCCGAACCAGTAGTAAAAAAATTGGCAACCCACAACTGGGCTGAGGGGCAATTCCCATCATCTTTAAGGAAGGCCTGACTTTATTTTTAGGGGGGGGGATTGGCGCTCTACTTATTCTCCAAGCAACTGAAAACACAACAAGAAGCAACGGATGGAAACTAATCCAGGAGAGAAGCAGCCTGGAACTAAGAAATTTCCTAAGAGTGAGGACAATTAGTGGAACAGCTTGCCACCTGAAGTTGTGGATGCTCTGATTCTGGGGAACGAACCGAGGGATTCTGGCTGATGATGAACAGCAGCTTCCCCTGCCTGGCACCTTCTCCATGACAAGCAGACCCCACTCACCTAAAATGATGGGGAAAGTGGCAAACACCCCGCAGCGCAGTGTGTACACCAGACGGGCGCTCATGCTCTCCATGACGGGCACATCGAAGGGCAGGAAGACATAAGCGCTGTAGACCAAGCCCGGGAAGATGATCAGGGCGGTAGTCATGGAAGCCACGGCTTTGAGGTTGGCCGAATTGCAGCAACCCTTCGTCCGGCAACAATGGGTCTGCGACAGCTCCGCAGCAGGATCAGGGAGGTTGTGCGAACAGGCTGAGTAGTCTTGGGCAAGGAAGGTCTGTTGTTCAGGGTCGGCCTTCTCCTCCTGGTATGGTGCCCTATCCTGCAGTGGCACGTCCAGCTGCCATGGCTGCTTCTTGTGGCTCCTGGGACGGCGTTCGATGCAGAGGGGGTTGATGGGGACGAAGGCGTGGGCCGCCACGGCAGACATCCCACTGCACTCCTCGTCCTCCAGAGGCTTCAAGAAAGCCTGATGGTCCATGGCTGCCTTCATGCTCCCTTCAGGGCTCGGCTGGGCGTCCATCTCCAAAACCCTGGGCATCTCGCCCACTGTGTCATGTTGGGCTTGGTCCCAGGGTAAAGTCGCCTCGGTGTCTTCTGAACTCGGCTCCTGGGTGTGAGTGTGGGTGGGCTGGGCAGCAGGGGACGTGTCCTTCCCCAGGGGCACCATCGCCATGTCTTCCGAATGAACCACGGCCGACATCGTCAAACGGTTTTGGGAAAAGTTGGTTCCGTATCTGCCGAGCTTTTTTTCCCCCTTGCTAAATCTTTGCAGGCTCCATTCCTTCTTCCCCAGCACGGGAGGACGATCTGGGAAAAGGGGCCACGGAACTTCTCAGGATGTGCTGCGGGCAGTTCTTGCCCTGTAAAAGGGATGGAAAAATAGAAATAAATTGCTTTGGAGACGGCCAAGAGATTACCGGGGATGGCTCCAAGGCCTCCCCGCTGAACAGAAATCGGCAAGAAGCAGCAAAAAGGACATCTTTTGTTTTGTCGGTCGTCAAGCTTGAAAGGAGAATTACCCATTTTAAGAATTTAAAAACCACTTTGAAACAAAGATGTGGAGACTCTGGAAAGAGGACAGAGAAGAGCGACAGAGATGATTAGGAGCTGGAGGCTAAAACATACTACAAAGAACAGTTGCAGGAATTGGGTGTATCTAATCTAGTGAAAAGAAGGACCAGGGGGGTGACATGAGAGCAGTCCTTCCAATATTTGGGGTGGGGTGGGGCTGCCACAAAGAAGGAGGGGGGAGAGTTAACTTGCTCTCCAAAGCACCTGGAGGCAGGACAAGAAACAATGGATGGAAACCGATCAAGGAGAAAAGCAGCCTAGAACTTAGGAGGAATTTACTGTTGGCGAGAACAATTAGTCATTGGCACACAGCTTCCCTCCAGCAGTTGTGAGTGTTCCATCACTGGCAGCTTTAAGAAGCGATTAGACAACATTTGTCCAGGATAGTATAAGGCTTCCTGCTTGAGCGGGACTTGGACTAGAAGACATCTACAGTCCCTCCCAACTTTATGATTTTGAGACAGATAAGATGATAGAGGTAGGTAGGGTAGGTAGGCAGGCAGGCAGGCAGGCAGCAGGCAGACAGACAGACAGACAGACAGACAGACAGACAGACAGATAGATGATGGATGGAGATAGAGATAGATGGGTAGATAATGGATGGATGGATATAGATAGAGATAGTGTTGATGGATGGATAGATTGATGGATGGATGGAGATAGAGATGAATGGATGATGGATGGATATAGATGGGATGGATGGATGGATGGATAGATAGATAGATGATAGATAGATAGATAGATAGATAGATAGATAGATAGATAGATAGATGGAGATGGTAGGTAGAGATAGAGATGGATGGATAGATAGATAGATGGATAGATAGTGATGATGGATGGATGGATAGATAGATAGTGATGGATGGATGGATGGATGGATGGATAGATAGATAGATAGATAGATAGATAGATAGATAGATAGATAGATAGATAGATAGTGATGATAGATGGATGGATGGATAGATAGATGGAAATGGAGATAGGTAGGTAGAGATAGAGATGGATGGATAGATACATAGAGATGATGGATGGATGGATAGATAGATGGAGATGGAGATAGGTAGAGATAGATAGAGATGGATGGATAGATAGATAGATAGATAGATAGATAGTGATGATGGGTGGATGGATGGATGGATAGATAGATCGATCAGAGGTGAAATTCAACAGGTTCTGGAGAACTGGTAGCAGGAATTTTGAGTAGTTCAGAGAACTGGCAAATACCACCTCTGCCAAAAGTGGTGGGAGCACAGGGGGGTTGTGTGCCGCTTGCCACACCCATAATGCTATGCGCATGACCCCCCCACCAGCGTGCGCGCATGCGCACAATCAGCAACCTTCCCCCCTGCTTTTGCTGCAGTTTTTTCACCTTCCCCAGGCTCCAGAGGCTTTCTAGGAGCCTGGGGAGGGCGAAAACAGCCTCCCCCGCTATCCCGGACACCCTCCGGAGGTCTCAGGAGCTTCCCTGAAGCCTCCGGAAGGTGAAAATCTACTGGGAACCCGGAGGTTCGGGAATGGTGACTTCTGGTTTGTCGGTAGGGGCATCTTTTGCCCTCCGGAGCCTTCAGGGAAGCCTCCTGAAGGCTTCTGAAGGCTTCAGAGGTCGAAAATCGGCCCTCACCATTCCCAAACTTCTGGGTTTCCCCGTAGGGCCAATTTTCGACCTCCAGAGCCTTCAGGAGGCTTCTCACCATTCATTTTGTTAGGTAGCGCCCCATTTTCAAGTCTGTCAAGATCCATCTGGATCTTGAGCCTGTCTTCTTCGGGTGTTGGCTAGAAGTCCAATCGTCTTAAAATGACTGGTTGAAAAACACTCAAGTATAAATTACAGTGCATTGTTACTGTGCCTCAGGTTAGGTTAGATGCTTGTTAATTTAATAACCAGTTGGGTTAATTCCTTGGCAACAATATAAAAGTAGTTTGTCATAGATGACCACGGAGATTCTCCGTCACGCAGGTCATGGTTGTCCCAAAGGTGCTTGTTTTTTCAAGAGGCAATTGAAGCTTCTTCAGCTCTGACTGGATGGTGGGGAAGGGAAGGATTTACACTCCTTGCAGACAGCTGGTCATTTGCATCCTTTTAGAGGGTCGTTGAGGTCACTTAGAGGCTTATTTTTGTCTTCTTTAAATATGTTTCGCTTCTCATACCAAGAAGCTTGTTCAGCTCTGGCTGGATGGTGGGGAAGGGAAGGATTTACACTCCTTGCAGACAGCTGGTCATTTGCATCCCTTTAGAGGGTCGTTGAGGCCACTTAGAGGCTTATTTGTGTCCTCAGGTAAATGGGTCCTTCTTCACCACACTTGAACCACTCAGGTGACCCTGAGGACACTGATAAATCTCCAGGTGGCCTCAACAATCCTCTAAAACAAAGGTGTCGAACTCGATTTCATTGCGGGCCACATCAGGGTTGTGTTTGACTTCGGAGGGAGGCGTGTCTGCGATGGGCATGGCCAGCTTGACGTCATTCATGTCGGGATGCGGCTATGATGCGTCCTGCCAGTGAAAATGGGCTCTCAAGCACCGTTTTCAGCAGCGATGGCATCGTGCAATGCTCTGCCAGCAAAAACAGAACTTGGGAGGACCGCGCACGTCCCTCCGTTTTTTACCAGCAGACGCACTACGAGCCGGTCCTTCACTGTTTCCAGGGTGGCCACGGGCCAGATTTAAGCACCCTGTGTGCCGGATCCACCCTCCCGGGCCTTGAGTTTGACACCCCTGCTCTAAAAGGATGCAAATTACCAGCTGTCTGCAAGGAGTACAAATCCTTCTGTTCCCCATCATCCGGTCAGCTAAAGAAGCTTCTTGAAGCGAAATGTCTTCATGGAAAAACAAGAAAGTCCAGTTGCCTTCTAAAAAAACACCTCTCCATTTGGCCTCAACGATCCTCTAAAAATATGCAAAAAAAGACTAGCTGTCTGCAAGGAGTATAAATCTTTCCATCTTCCACCATTTAGTCAGAGCTGAAGAAGCTTCTTGGATGAGAAGTGAAATGTCTTCAAAGAAAAACGAGAAAGTCCAGTTGCCTCCTGAAAAAAAGCCCCTTTGGGATAACCAAGACCTGAATGAGGGAGAATCTCTACAGACTTTTAGCTACACAATTTGGGATGAAGACCCTTGGAATGGTATGGGAGTAGGAATGGATTTCCAGAGAGAAAAATTGCAGACTACAGGAACCATTTGCACCACTCAGGTGACCTTGAAGACACAGATAAACCTCCAAGTGGCCTCAACAACCCTCTAAAAGGATGCAAATGGCCAGCTGTCTGAAAGGAATATAAATCCTTCCCAGATAAACCTCCGAGTGGCCTCAACGACCCTCTAAAAGGATGCAAATGACCAGCTGCCTGCAAGGAATATAAATCCTTCCTATATAAACCTCCAAGTGGCCTCAACGACCCTTTAAAAGGATGCAAATGACCAGCTGTCTGCAAGGAATATAAATCCTTCCCAGATAAACCTCCAAATGGCCTCAATGACCCTCTAAAAGGATGCAAATGACCAGCTGCCTGCAAGGAATATAAACCCTTCCCAGATAAACCTCCAAGTGGCCTCAACGAGCCTCTAAAAGGATGCAAATGACCAGCTGTCTGCAAGGAATATAAATCCTTCCTAGATAAACCTCCAAGTGGCCTCAATGAGCCTCTAAAAGGATGCAAATGACCAGCTGTCTGAAAGGAATATAAGTCCTTCCCAGATAAACCTCCAAGTGGCCTCAACGAGCCTCTAAAACGATGTAAATGACCAGCTGCCTACAAGGAGGATCAATCCTTCCATTCTCCACCATCCGGTTCAGAGCTGAAGAAGCTTCTTGGATGAGAAGCGAAACATCTTCAAAAGAAAAACCAGAAAGTCCAGTTGCCTCTTTGGTTTGTCATAGGTTTCTTCTGGCATGTTTTTTTCCCAACTTCCGCATCCAAATAACAGCCAGTTTTCGGCCCTTATCTTCATTTTGATATCCAACAGAATTTGCCTCCTGCTTTAAAACCAGGAAGGACGTAACCGCTCCTTTGTCAAACCTAGTAAAAACATTTTATCAGACAGACCAAGTTTTATAACCTCACTCATTACTTCATCAAATGTGATTTTCTGCTACTGTAGGCTAACCCACCGCTCCTCCTATAACTAACCTGCTGTAGAATTGGGTTATAAAGTTTTCCGTAAATCAGGATTTACTTCATTAGATGTGTGGATGTGTTGCTTTAAGTTGCTAGACTTCATCATTCTGGATCTGATTGTATTTATACACAAAGGCACAGAAATGTCAAGGTTTACTAGGTAACATGTTGTAACCTAGCCACTGTGTCTTAAACGTAGATTAGTCGGCTGCGTATATTGAGGCAATTGTGGTTTAATCATGGCTAAGCAAACTACATAAAGTAGGAATCCAGACAAACCACTATTAAACAACTCTGTTCTGGCCTAGTATGATGTGCAAACAAGCCGTTGTGAATATGAATGTGTGTGTGTGTGTGTGTTGTATTTGTGCTGATAAATAAATAAAGGGAGATTTAGTATAGATCTATTTCAAGCTATTTAGCTCTCATCAGCTAGCCATACCCTTACTGGGATTTGAACCTGGGCTGATGAGAGTTAAATAGCTTGAAATAGATCTATACTAGTCCCCCTTTATTTATTTATCAGCACAAATACAACACAAATGTAACAAAGGCAACATTAAAAATATGGTTTTCTGCCTGGATGGTACACACACACACACACACACACACACACACACACACACACACAAATCCATTATATATCAACCCAGCAGAGAAAAACAACAAGAAGTGAAGTTGTGTACAAAATGCAGCGAACCCAACTGACTGAAGAAAGTAACTATAAAACTACATACCAGTGTAGTATTTCAGCCCCCCTCCTCATCTGGTATGTGTGTTGGTGGGGGGTAGTGAAGGTACAGATAATCCTTGACTTACAACCACAATTGATCGCAACGTTTACGTTGCTAAGGGAAAAAATTTGCCCTGTTTTACGACTTTTCTTGCTATGTTTAAGTGAATCACTGCAGGTTTTAAGTTAGTCACACGGTTGTTAAGTGGATCAGGCTTCCCCCTTGACTTGGTTTGGCAGAAGGTCGCAAAAGCGGATCGCGTGACCCAGGGAGACGCTGCGGCCGTCATAAATATGAGTCAGTTTGCCAAGCGGCCAAATTTTGATCACAAGATTGCGAAGTGTGAAGAAAAGAAACCTTCATGTGACTTTTTTTTTCCAGTAGCATGGCAACTTTGAATGGTCGCTAAACAGACTGTTGTAAGTCGAGGACTACCTCTGTTTCAGTAGTGATTACACATTTGGCTACCGGATCAAAAAACTTCCTGGATTTGCACAACGCATCGAACGATTCGCGCGAAAACGACACGAATCAAAGGTGTCACAACAGGCTGAGAGGTAAAAAAATCCAAGCAGGGAGCAGGCAGAAACCCTACCGGTTGAGCCCCAGGAAGGATCTGACTGTATTTAGGAGTAAAGAAGAGAAGGAAAGTGCGAGAGAAGCCAGGTTAAAGTTGTGGGTTTTTAAAAAAACCTACCAGGGAGACGGAGAGAAATCCTCAGTCCTTTACCTGGTTCACTTTTTCCACGCCTGGCACACTCGCTTTTTCACCCCGTGTGGGGAGGGGGGAGGGAAGGGGGAGTAAATCAGAGCGGCTGTAGATGCCAGGAACTCCCCATCCGAGCGGCCCTTCCGCAAGTTTGTCAAGTGCGCAACTTGGATTTTCCAGCTTTTTTGTCCTTTGGACTCCCAAACCTGTTTGACCAGCCCAGGTGGAGTCCTTGGAAAGAGCTGCGGGGGGGCCGGTCGGCTGAAACTGCCCTGCCCAGTTTCTGAGTTGGGAAACATACACACACACACACACAGAGGGAGGAACAGACAGAGGGAGAGAGGCACACATACAGACACACAGAGAAAGAGAGACATAGAGAGAGAGATACACACACAGAAAGGGAGACACAGACACACACATACAGACACACAGAGAAAGAGACACGGAGAGAGAAAGAGACACACACAAGCATACACAGAGGGATAGACAGACCAGGGGTAGGTTCCTGCCAGTTCTAACCTCTTCTATAGAAGAGGTTCCACAAATCTACAGTGCCGTTTAGAACCGGTTCCAGCTCCCGCCCCCCGCCCGTCCGCACATCATCAAGATGAAGAACGAGAGGAGGAATTCTGGGAGTTGAAGTCCACAAGTCTTAAAGCTGTCAAGTTTGAACACCCCTGGGGTTTTTTTTTTCCCTAAAGGATTAGGGGTGCAAGGGTCTTGTAACTTGACAGCTTTAAGACTTGCACACTTCAATGCCAGAGTTCCTGAGCCAACATGACTGGAGGAGGAATTCTGGGAGTTGAAGTCCACAAGTCTTAAAGCTGTCACGTTTGAATACCCCTGGGTTTTTTTTTCTAAAGGGTAAGGGGTGCAAGGGTCTTGTAACTTGACCGCTTTAAGACTTGCACGCTTCAATGCCAGAGTTCCTGAGCCAACATGACTGGAGGAGGAATTCTGGGAGTTGAAGTCCACAAGTCTTAAAGCTGTCAAGTTTGAACACCCCTGGGGTTTTTTTTCTAAAAGGTGAGGGGTGCAAGGGTCTTGTAACTTGACAGCTTTAAGACTTGCACGCTTCAATGCCAGAATTGTCGCAGCAGCATAACACAACAACCTTGAAGCGACCACGCTCACGAGAAGCCACTCTGGCTGTGGGCCAGCTGCCCGCAGAGCATACATGGAGCATGAGCCCAGAGCGGCCACTGCCGAAAGACTCGGGTTGGAAGCCGCGGAAAAAGCCAGGCTGGAATGGTGGCGGCGGCGGCGGTGCCCTGGCTCCATAATGAGAGCTGGGCCATGCATTGGGAGGCGGGTGAACAAGAACGGAACAGCCGCTCATGCAACCCCCCTCTCCACCCGTGCAGAGCGCCATTCACTGGCATTTGGAAGGCGCTTAGCCGCGGGAGCCATGCGGCGGCGAACAGGCGCTCATGCAGCTTGGCGATTCCTCTAGGTCAGTGAATGGCGCTGTGCCTGGTTGCAAAGGGGGTTTGCCGGGTGGCTGCTCGTGAGTGTGGTCGCTTCATGGCTGTTGTGTTTGCGCTACTGCGACAGCGTAACACAGCCATTCGCCCATGAGGCTATGCCCGGCTCTTTGGGAGCCCGCTCGCAAGAGGGAAGCCGACGAGCAACCCCCCTCTTCAGCTGGGCACAGCGCTGCTCACCAATCTAGCGGTATCCCGAAGGCGCCAAGCAACACGATCACCTTTGCCTCCCCCCCTGGTTCCCACAGCTTGGCACCTTCGGGATACTGCTAGGTTGGTGAGCGACGCTCTGCCTGGCTGGAGGTGGGGGGTTGCCCAGTGGGCTTATATGCAGGGGGGGGGCTTATATTTTTTGCCCACCAGAAAAATGTGGCATGGCTGTATTATGAGGACATGTCATATTTTCAGGGAAATACGGTAATAATATACCAACAGAGGGGGATGTTATAATGAAAGTATTAGCATTTGTTTGTTTGTTTGTTTGTTTGGATTTATATGCCGCCCTTCTCCAAAAGGACTCAGGGCGGCGTACAACATTAAAAAACACACATCCCAAAAGTTAAAAAAAAGATTAAATCCATATCCAAAAAAAACAAACCGAATTTAAAAGACAATACATTTAAAATGAGTTAAAATTAACAGGCCAGGCCGGCTCGCTGGAAAAGCCAACTTTTTAGGGCGCGTCGGAAGGACTTGTGCAGAGATTAACAAATTTACAAAAGAAATGAAAGAAAAGGAGGAAACAGAATATTATATGGTATGGAATGACAAATGGCTACAGGAAAGGTGTAAAGCTTAAGGAAAGACTAAATGAAGAAGACACAGGAGTTAAAAATTAGCAATGTATAGGTAGAAATGAACAAACCTGTATAAATGGAATGAAGGATTGTAAATTAAGTAATGTACATAATAGTCTCATATGTAAAGATAAAGAAACTGAAATAAGGGGGGAGAAGTACATTTACAATGGATGTACACCGAGGTGGACATCTTGTACAGGAGACAATTGCAAAAAATAAAAAAAGTATTTTTTTTTTAGAGGAAATTGGCTTATAAGAGTTATTTGAAGAGAAAAGTCAGAAATCCAGACTGGGTATACTTATTTTTAAAGTTGGCACTATTGGTAAAAATGAAGGAGACTCTTAAGAACTTGATTTTTTCTTACAAATAGAGCATTTTACAAATTGCTTGGAGAAATAAGCTTAAAAGAGGGAAGCAGAGCAACAGTGTCATCTACAGGCCAAAGGGAAAGTTGGAAGATATAAAAGAGAAAGGGAAATCAATAATACAATACAATAGTAGAGTTGGAAGGGACCTTGGAGGTCTTCTAGTCCAACCCCCTGCCTAGGCAGGAAACCTTATACCGTTTCAGACAAATGGATATCCAACATCTTTTTAAAGACTTCCAGTGTTGGGGCATTCACAACTTCTGGAGGCAACTTCTGTTCCACTGATTAATTGTTCTCACTGTTAGGAAGTTTCTCCTCAGTTCTAAGTTGCTTCTCTCCTTGATTAGTTTCCACCCATTGCTTCTTGTTCTGCCCTCAGAATCTGAAGAAAAGAACTTTTAAGAAGGATATACAAATTGGTAATGGATTTGGATTATAAATCCCCCCTCCTTTCCCTTGGATTACAATTGAATTAATTGTAACTTAAAGGTAAAGGTTCCTCTCGCACATATGTGCTAGTCGTTCCTGACTCTAGGGGGCGGTGCTCATCTGTTTCAAAGCCAAAGAGCCAGCGCTGTCCGAAGACATTTCCGTGGTCCTGTGGCTGGCATGACTAAACACTGAAGGCGCACGGAACGCTGTTCCCTTCCCACCCAAGATGGTCCCTATTTTTCTACTTCCATTTTTACATGATTTCAAACTGCTAGGTTGGCAGAAGCTGGGACAAGTAACGGGAGCTCACTCTGTTACACGGCAGTAGGGATTCAAACCACCGAACTCCTGACCTTTCTGACTAACAAGGTCAGCGTCTTAGCCACTGAGCCACCGTGCCCCTTCCCTTGGATTACAATTGAATTATATTACTTCCACGTGGTGGATTACAAATACTAAGACATTACAACAGGGGTGTCCAAAGTTGGCAACTTTAAGACTTGTGGACTTCAACTCCCAGAATTCCCCAGCCAGCAGAGCTGGCTGGGGAATTCTGAGAGTTGAAGTCCACAAGTCTTAAAGTTGCCAACTTTGGACACCCCTGCATTACAACATGAGGAAAACAACATCAGCCCCATCTGCAGCAGCAGCATCTACAACTTGTAGCTCTGCCGAACCAGAGAATGTTGGATGCTTTGATCCCGCAAGACAAAGCCAATGCATCACCAGCAGCGATAAAGACCGTGATACCAAGCTCTTCACGAGGATATGAAGGAAAGAATAGGGAAAGTAGGTGAGAAAATGGAGAAGATGAGAAAAAGCCTAGAGGATTTTCAACAAACCATGGAGAAAAGCGAACAACGTATACAAAATGGAGAAGAGAAAGCTGAGCGAACAGGAAAAAGGAGTGGGAGAACTTGATTATAAGTGTACAGTGGCAGACCAAAACAAAGAAAAAAATGATACGGTCAACTTCTAAAGCGTTGCGTGATAACTTTATTTGCTTCTAGGTGTCCGCAGATCTGTTTTTTGATTATTATTTTTTCATTAATGCAGCCTGCTATCAAGGGCATAACATGGGATGGTCATAAAGAGGGTGTTGTGATCCAGCTCCCCAAACACGACAACCTTCTGACGTGAACGCAAAAGATTCCTTTATTAGGAATGGCAAAAAGTTTCTCTCACAGTCTAACAAGTTAGTCCAGAAGAGGAATCAGTGTCTGTCACACCTATTCATCTCTGCCCCCTGCTTTTTATCCCTAGAGCTAGGGAGGGGCTTTCCTAGCAGCGGTGGCTCTTCTGTCCCAAGGACCGGCCCATAGATTTCCACTGCTCTCCTCTCCTCCGCCTTCTGCGCGTCAGGCACTGGACCCAGCTGTTCCTCCTTTTCCTCATCAGCCACCCCAGACCTGGGGGCTGTTGACTCTCCATTTGAGGGCTGACAGACAGCCCACTTCTGTCTCTCTCTCTCTCTGCCAGCTCCATTCCCTCTTCTCCCTTAGAGCTCTCAAGTTGCCTTGATGCTGACCCTCCCCCTCTGCCTCCTCTGATTCAGCTGCTGGAGGGGCCAGGGACCCATAGAAGCCACAGGTTACTTCCTCATTTGTCTCCTGCTGGTGGAAGAAAATATGTCAAACTTAGGGATATTGAAGGCCAGATGTCAGCATTCCAAATACCATGCAAAAGTAAATCAGAGTCCAGAACAGAATCATCCTTAAAGTTCCAATTTAATAATACAGGCGTGTTGGCATTATGCTATGAAATTTCAACTCTAATGTACATCCTGTGGGTTCACCCAGTTGAAAGTTCATATCTATCCCCACACCCCATAATTCATCACATGTTCCAATCATCATCTTCCATGCTGGCATCTACACCCCTCTGCTTACGGTCAGGTGTCGAGGTGCGGAGACAAAAGATGACCTTGAGCTTCTAGGAAAAATCACAACAATACATTCCATAATCCTACTTTTTTTTATTCCCCCCTCCCAACTACTACACTAATGAAACACATAGGAAATTATAAGAAAGTGTGGCAGGCCAAAGATTCTTAAAGGAATCTCTGCAGGCCTGACACCAGACTTTTGGTGGTCTTCCCAGAATCCCCCAGCCAGGGGGATTCAACATGGGGGGGACTTCCATTCCCAGAACTCCACTAACTATGATTTAAGATGGGTGGACTTCTTCAACTCTCCTAAACTCCCCAGCCAACATGTTTTAAGATGGGTGGACTGCAAGTCCCAGGATTGCCTAGCCATCATGGGGAATTCTGGGAGCTGAAGTCCAGACATCTTAAAAGTTGCTTGAATAATGCATTCAAGACCTTTTAGATGCCGGATGGAATGATTCTCGCATTGAATTGAAAGCAGTTAAAAATTCTTAACTTTATCCCTCTGTCCAAAAAAAAACAAAAATCACTTTTCACTTTGAGTGTGTGTGTGATCTTATATCCCTGTTGACATGCTTATTTCACTGTCGCATTTTTATCCCAATATAAAGAAATAAATCTATTTTTTAAAATTCTTTTTGTGTTTGTTCCTTAGCCAGCTCGGCTGCTTTTATACGATGCAGGGAGCCGCGCCCCCCCCTAAAATGTCCGGCTTAACTCTCGGAGGGGGCACGTGCTATGAGTGCAGCGGGGGGGGGGGTTCCTGAGCTGGTCAGCTTGGTGTATTATATGAATCCCTCTTGGGTGGTGGTCAATTCCTTCTCGTGACTTTGGGGAGACCCTGGGTGTTAATCCCCCCTTCTTTGCCCCCCATGGCCATCCAGCCCCTCCCCAACAAGGATCACTTGTCTGTCCCCTCTCCTCCTCCAGCAGGAGCTTCTAGGAGGACAGCTGGTGCTTCCAGGGCGCTTTGGACCCCCCCACACACCAAAAAGGACATGAGCAAGAAGAGGAAGATGTGACCATGAAGGCTTTGGGCAGCCATGTTGATGCCAGCAGGGAGCTGGCCTAGGTGCTGATTGGCTGGGGCTTCCCTGACAGTTGGAGCCCCTCCTGCCCCCTCCCTTCCCTCCACTGTGACATCAGAGATGACCCCCCTCCAGGTCACTAAGCAACAGCCACTGGCAGGGCAGCCACGCCCTTTGCAGGCAGGTTGCCAAGGAGATGCCACCTTGGCTCAGTGGGTTTTGACAGTTGGGACAGGTTGGCACACACCGTCCAGCTAAATGGCAGCCAATTTGGTTCAGAGGTCAAGGTAGCAAGCCAGAAACCGCCAAATAGGGAGTTCTAGTTCTCTAATAGCCAGGAGACCCAGGTGGGTGCCTGGCCCCAATGACACGAGAGGGTGATTTCCAGTCATTCAAACAGTAAAACAGGCAGTTCTGTGGCGTGAATAAACAAGAGACGTTGAGTTGCTCACGAACCTATACAAAAAAGCGAGATTTGTGAATTTGGGCAAATAGAGAAGGTGAATAGTTGTGCATCAAATGTATATGGAAAAGTAAGCCTCTAGGACATGGGCCATTTAAACTGGAAATGGAAAGGACTTGTGCAACCTGATACAAAAAGGCATAGACTTAGGGCCAAAAAACAGGAGATGGTGAGTATCTGTAAGATTTTCTTTATACAGGAAAGGTCCATTCGTGATTTTGGGAAATAAAAACCAAGATATTGAAAACAGATGATGAGTATTTTTAGCATTTACTTTATACAGGAAAGTTCCCTTTGTGATTTTTGGGAAAAAAGATAGTGAAAAGCTCAGGAGATGGTGAGTATTTAGCACATTTTTTTCACACAGAAAAGGTCCCTTCGTGATTTTGGGGAAAAAAGATACAGGAGATAGTGAAAAACTCAAGATATCGTGAGTATCTATAACATTTTTTTCACACTAAAGGTCTCTTCGTGATTTTTAGGGGAAAAAAGATACAGGAGATAGTGAAAAACCAAGAAGATGGTGAGTATTTAAAACATTTCTTTCACAGAGGAAAGGTCCCTTCGTGATTTTTAGGGGAATAAACAGGAGATAGTGAAAAAAACAGGAGATGGTGAGTATCTTTAGGATTTTCTTTATACAGGAAAGATCCATTCGTGATTTTGGGGAAAAATGATACAGGAGGGAGTGAAAAACTCAAGAGATGGTGAATATTTATAACATTTTTTTCACAGAGGAAAGGTCTCTTCGTGATTTTTAGGGCAAAAAAGATACAGGAGATAGTGAAAAACCGAGGAGATGGTGAGTATTTATAACATTTTTTTCACAGAGGAAAGGTCCCTTCATGATTTTTAGGGGGAAAAAACA
The DNA here is from genome assembly GCA_029891615.1 of Natrix natrix natrix. Taxonomy (NCBI): domain Eukaryota; kingdom Metazoa; phylum Chordata; class Lepidosauria; order Squamata; family Natricidae; genus Natrix; species Natrix natrix. Next base: position 376,309 of record JAKRSK010012682.1, on the reverse strand, counting down.
GGAAACAGTGAAAAACTCAGGAGATGGTCAGTATCTGTAGGATTTTCTTTATACAGGAAAGATCCCTTCGTCATTTTTAGGGGAATAAACAGGAGATAGTGAAAAAAACAGGAGATGGTGAGTATCTGTAGGATATTCTTTATACAGGAAATGTCCATTCGTGATTTTGGGGAAAAATGATACAGGAGGTAGTGAAAAACTCAAGAGATGGTGAATATTTATAACATTTTTTTCACAGAGGAAAGGTCTCTTCATGATTTTTAGGGGAAAAAAGATACAGGAGATAGTGAAAAACCGAGGAGATGGTTAGTATTTATGACATTTTTTTCACACAGGAAAGGTCCCTTCATGATTTTTAGGGGAAAAAAGATACAGGAGATAGTGAAAAACCGAGGAGATGGTGAGTATTTATAACATTTTTTTCACAGAGGAAAGGTCCCTTCATGATTTTTAGGGGAAAAAAGATACAGGAGATAGTGAAAAACCGAGGAGATGGTGAGTATTTATAACATTTTTTTCACACAGGAAAGGTCCCTTCATGATTTTTAGGGGAAAAAAGATACAGGAGATAGTGAAAAACCGAGGAGATGGTGAGTATTTATAACATTTTTTTCACAGAGGAAAGGTCTCTTCATGATTTTTAGGGGAAAAAAGATACAGGAGATAGTGAAAAACCGAGGAGATGGTGAGTATTTATAACATTTTTTTCACAGAGGAAAGGTCCCTTCATGATTTTTAGGGGAAAAAAGATACAGGAGATAGTGAAAAACTGAGGAGATGGTGAGTATTTATAACATTTTTTTCACACAGGAATGGTCCCTTCATCATTTTTAGGGGAATAAACAGGAGATAGTGAAAAAAACAGGAGATGGGGAGTATCTGTATCTTTTCTTTATACAGGAAAGGTCCATTCGTGATTTTTTGGAAAAATGATACAGGAGGTAGTGAAAAACTCAAAAGATGGTGAGTATTTATAACATTTTTTTCACACAGGAAAGGTCCCTTCATGATTTTTAGGGGGGAAAAAACAGGAGATAGTGGAAAAAAACAGGAGATGGGGAGTATCTGTAGGATTTTCTTTATACAGGAAAGGTCCATTCGTGATTTTGAGAAATAAAAACCAGGAGATATTCAAAACCTCAACAGATGATGAGTATTTGTAGCATTTACTTTATACAGGAAAGTTCCCTTTGTGATTTTTGGGAAAAATGATACAGGAGGTAGTGAAAAACCCATGAGATGGTGAGTATCTATAACATTTTTTTCACACAGGAAAGGTCCCTTCATGATTTTTAGGGGGGGGAAACAGGAGATAGTGTAAAACTAAGGAGATGGTGAGTATTTATAAGATTTTTTTCACAAAGGAAAGGTCGCTTCGTGATTTTAGGGAAAAAAAGATACAGGAGATAGTGAAAAGCTCAGGAGATGGTTAGTATCTGTAGGATTTTCTTTATACAGGAAAGTTCCCTTCGTGATTTTTGGGGAAAAAGATACAGGAGATAGTGAAAAGCTCAGGAGATGGTGAGTATTTATCACAATTTTTTTACACAGGAAAGGTCCCTTCATCATTTTTAGGGGAATAAACAGGAGACAGTGAAAAAAACAGGAGATTGGGAGTATCTGTAGGATTTTCTTTATACAGGAAAGGTCCATTCGTGATTTGGGGAAATAAAAACTAGGAGATATTCAAAACCTCAACAGATGATGAGTATTTGTAGGATTTACTTTATACAGGAAAGTTCCCTTCGTGATTTTTGGGGGAAAAGATACAGGAGATAGTGAAAACCTCAGGAGATGGTGAGTATTTATCACAATTTTTTCACACAGGAAAGGTCCCTTCGTGCTTTTTAGGGGAAAAAAGATACAGGTGATAGTGTAAAACTCAGGAGATCGTGAGTATAACATTTTTTTCACACAGGAAAGGTCCCTTCATCATTTTTAGGGGAATAAACAGGAGATAGTGAAAAAAACAGGAGATGGGGAGTATCTGTAGGATTTTCTTTATACAGGAAAGGTCCATTCGTGATTTTTGGGAAAAATGACACAGGAGGTAGTGAAAAACTCAAGAGATGGTATTTATAACATTTTTTTCACACAGGAAAGGTCCCTTCATCATTTTTAGGGGAATAAACAGGAGATAGTGAAAAGCTCAGGAGATGGTGAGTATTTATCACAATTTTTTCACAGAGGAAAGGTCCCTTCATGCTTTTTATGGGGAAAAAACAGGAGATTGGGAGTATCTGTAGGATTTTCTTTATACAGGAAAGGTCCATTCGTGATTTTGAGAAATAAAAACCAGGAGATATTCAAAACCTCAACAGATGATGAGTATTTGAAGGATTGACTTTATACAGGAAAGTTCCCTTTGTGATTTTTGGGAAAAAAGATACAGGAGATAGTGAAAACCTCAGGAGATTGTGAGTATTTATCACATTTTTTTCACACAGGAAAGGTCCCTTCATGATTTTTACGGGGGAAAAACAGGAGATAGTGTAAAACTCAGGAGATGGTGAGTATTTATAACATTTTTTTCACACAGGAAAGGTCCCTTCGTGATTTTTGGGAAAAAAAGATACAGGAGATAGTGAAAAACTCAAGAGATGGTGAGTATCTGTAGGACTTTCTTTATACAGGAAAGTTCCCTTTGTGATTTTTGGGGAAAAAGATACAGGAGATAGTGAAAAGCTCAGGAGATGGTGAGTATTTATCACAATTTTTTCACACAGGAAAGTTCCCTTCGTGATTTTTAGGGGAAAAAACCAGGAGATAGTGAAAAGCTCAGGAGATGGTTAGTATTTATCACAATTTTTTTACACAGGAAAGGTCCCTTCATCATTTTTAGGGGAATAAACAGGAGATAGTGAAAAAAACAGGAGATGGTGAGTATCTGTAGGATTTTCTTTATACAGGAAAGGTCCATTCGTGATTTTGGGGAAAAATGATACAGGAGGTAGTGAAAAACTCAAGAGATGGTGAGTATTTATAACATTTTTTTCACAGAGGAAAGGTCCCTTCATGATTTTTAGGGAAAAAAACAGGAAACAGTGAAAAACTCAGGAGATGGTGAGTATCTGTAGGATTTTTCTTTATAAGGAAAGGTCCCATTCGTGAATTTGGGAAATAAAAACCAGGAGATATTCAAATCCTCAACAGATGATGAGTATTTGTAGGATTTATTTTATACAGGAAAGTTACGTTCGTGATTTTTTGGGGAAAAGATACAGGAGGTAGTGAAAAACCCATGAGATGGTGAGTATCTATAACATTTTTTTCACACAGGAAAGGTCCCTTCATGATTTTTAGCGGGGAAAAACAGGAGATGGTGAGTATTTATAACATTTTTTTCACACAGGAAAGGTCCCTTCGTGATTTTTGGGAAAAAAGATACAGGAGATAGTGAAAAACTCAAGAGATGGTGAGTATCTGTAGGATTTTCTTTATACAGGAAAGTTCCCTTCGTGATTTTTGGGGAAAAAGATACAGGAGATAGTGAAAAGCTCAGGAGATGGTGAGTATTTATAACATTTTTTTCACACAGGAAAGGTCCCTTCATGATTTTTAGGGGGAAAAAACAGGAGATAGTGTAAAACTAAGGAGATGGTGAGTATTTATAACATTTTTTTCACACAGGAAAGTTCCCTTCGTGATTTTTAGGGGAAAAAACCAGGAGATAGTGAAAAGCTCAGGAGATGGTGAGTATTTATCACAATTTTTTTACACAGGAAAGGTCCCTTCATCATTTTTAGGGGAATAAACAGGAGATAGTGAAAAAAACAGGAGATGGTGAGTATTTATAACATTTCTTTCACACAGGAAAGGTCTCTTCGTGATTTTTAGGGCAAAAAAGATACAGGAGATAGTGAAAAACCGAGGAGATGGTGAGTATTTATAACATTTTTTTCACACAGGAAAGGTCCCTTCATCATTTTTAGGGGAATAAACAGGAGATAGTGAAAAAAACAGGAGATGGTGAGTATCTGTAGGATTTTCTTTATACAGGAAAGGTCCATTCGTGATTTTGGGGAAAAATGATACAGGAGGTAGTGAAAAACTCAAGAGATGGTGAGTATTTATAACATTTTTTTCACAGAGGAAAGGTCCCTTCATGATTTTTAGGGGAAAAAAACAGGAAACAGTGAAAAACTCAGGAGATGGTGAGTATCTGTAGGATTTTCCTTATACAGGAAAGGTCCATTCGTGAATTTGGGAAATAAAAACCAGGAGATATTCAAATCCTCAACAGATGATGAGTATTTGTAGGATTTATTTTATACAGGAAAGTTACGTTCATGATTTTTTGGGGAAAATAATACAATAATACAATAGTAGAGTTGGAAGGGACCTTGGAGGCCTTCTAGTCCAACCCCCTGCCTAGGCAGGAAACCCTATACCATTTCAGACAAATAGCTATCCAACATCTTCTTAAAGACTTCCAGTGTTGGGGCATTCACAACTTCTGGAGGCAAGCTGTTCCACTGATTAATTGTTCTCACTGTCAGGAAATTTCTCCTCAGTTCTAAGTTGCTTCTCTCCTTGATTAGTTTCCACCCATTGCTTCTTGTTCTACCCTCAGGTGCTTTGGAGAATAGTTTGACTCCCTCTTCTTTGTGGCAACCTCTGAGATATTGGAATAATGCTATCATGTCTCCCCTAGTCCTTCTTTCTCTTAAGCTAAACATACCCAGTTCCTGCAACCGTTCTTCATATGTTTTAGTCTCCAGTCCCCTAATCATCTTTGTTGCTCTTCTCTGCACTCTTTCTAGAGTCTCCACATCTTTTTTACATCGTGGCGACCAGAACTGAATGCAGTATTCCAAGTGTGGCCTTACCAAGGCATTATAAAGTGGTATTAACACTTCACGTGATCTTGATTCTATCCCTCTGTTGATGCAGCGGGATAGAATCAAGATCACGTGAAGTGTTAATACCACTTTATAATGCCTTGGTAAGGCCACACTTGGAATACTGCATTCAGTTCTGGTCGCCACGATGTAAAAAAGATGTGGAGACTCTAGAAAGAGTGCAGAGAAGAGCAACAAAGATGATGTAAGGCCACACTTGGAATACTGCATTCAGTTCTGGTCGCCACGATGTAAAAAAGATGTGGAGACTCTAGAAAGAGTGCAGAGAAGAGCAACAAAGATGATGTAAGGCCACACTTGGAATACTGCATTCAGTTCTGGTCGCCACGATGTAAAAAAGATGTGGAGACTCTAGAAAGAGTGCAGAGAAGAGCAACAAAAAGATACAGGAGGTAGTGAAAAACCCATGAGATGGTGAGTATCTATAACATTTTTTTCACACAGGAAAGGTCCCTTCATGATTTTTAGCGGGGAAAAACAGGAGATGGTGGGTATTTATAACATTTTTTTCACACAGGAAAGGTCCCTTCGTGATTTTTGGGAAAAAAAGATACAGGAGATAGTGAAAAACTCAAGAGATGGTGAGTATCTGTAGGATTTTCTTTATACAGGAAAGTTCCCTTCGTGATTTTTGGGGAAAAAGATACAGGAGATAGTGAAAAGCTCAGGAGATGGTGAGTATTTATAACATTTTTTTCACACAGGAAAGGTCTCTTCGTGATTTTTAGGGCAAAAAAGATACAGGAGATAGTGAAAAAAACAGGAGATGGTGAGTATCTATAACATTTTTTTCACATAGGAAAGGTCCCTTCATGATTTTTAGGGGGAAAAAACAGGAGATAGTGTAAAACTAAGGAGATGGTGAGTATTTATAACATTTTTTTCACACAGGAAAGTTCCCTTCGTGATTTTTGGGAAAAAAGATACAGGAGATAGTGAAAAGCTCAGGAGATGGTGAGTATTTATCACAATTTTTTTACACAGGAAAGGTCCCTTCATCATTTTTAGGGGAATAAACAGGAGATAGTGAAAAAAACAGGAGATGGGGAATATCTGTAGGATTTTCTTTATACAGGAAAGGTCCATTCGTGATTTTGGGAAATAAAAACAAGGAGATATTCAAAACCTCAACAGATGATGAGTATTTGTAGGATTTACTTTATACAGGAAAGTTCCCTTCGTGATTTTTGGGGAAAAAGATACAGGAGATAGTGAAAAGCTCAGGAGATGGTGAGTATTTATCACAATTTTTTCACACAGGAAAGTTCCCTTCATGATTTTTAGGGGAAAAATGATACAGGAGGTAGTGAAAAACTCAAGAGATGGTGAGTATTTATAACATTTTTTTCACACAGGAAACGTTCCTTCATGATTTTTAGGGGAATAAACAGGAGATAGTGAAAAAAACAGGAGATGGGGAGTATCTGTAGGATTTTCTTTATACAGGAAAGGTCCATTCGTGATTTTGGGAAACAAAAACCAGGAGATATTCAAAACCTCAACAGATGATGAGTATTTGTAGGATTTACTTTATACAGGAAAGTTCCCTTCGTGATTTTTGGGGGAAAAGATACAGGAGATAGTGAAAACCTCAGGAGATGGTGAGTATTTATCACAATTTTTTCTAACAGGATAGATCCTTTCGTGCTTTTTAGGGGAAAAAAGATACAGGTGATAGTGTAAAACTCAGGAGATCGTGAGTATAACATTTTTTTCACAAAGGAAAGGTCCCTTCGTGATTTTTAGGGGGAAAAAGATACAGGAGATAGTGAAAAACCAAGGAGATGGTGAGTATCTGTAGGATTTTCTTTATACAGGAAAGATCCATTCGTGATTTTTGGGGAAAAAGATACAGGGGATAGTGAAAAACTCAAGAGATGGTGAGTATTTATAACATTTTTTTCACAGAGGAAAGGTCCCTTCGTGATTTTTAGGGGGAAAAAACAGGAGATAGTGAAAAACTCAGGAGATGGTGTGTATCTGTAGGATTTTCTTTATACAGGAAAGGTCCATTCGTGAATTTGGGAAATAAAAACCAAGAGATATTCAAATCCTCAACAGATGATGAGTATTTGTAGGATTTACTTTATACAGGAAAGTTCCCTTCGTGATTTTTGGGGAAAAAGATACAGGAGATAGTGAAAAGCTCAGGAGATGGTGAGTATTTATCACAATTTTTTCACAGAGGAAAGGTCCCTTCGTGATTTTTAGGGGGGGGGAAACAGGAGATAGTGAAAAAAAACAGGAGATGGGGAGTATCTGTAGGATTTTCTTTATACAGGAAAGGTCCATTCGTGATTTTGAGAAATAAAAACCAGGGGATATTCAAAACCTCAACAGATGATGAGTATTTGTAGGATTTACTTTATACAGGGAAGTTCCCTTTGTGATTTTTGGGAAACTTGATACAGGAGGTAGTGAAAAACTCAAGAGATGGTGAGTATCTGTAGGATTTTCTTTATACAGGAAAGTTCCCTTCGTGATTTTTGGGGAATAAGATACAGGAGATAGTGAAAAGCTCAGGAAATGGTGAGTATTTATCACAATTTTTTTACACAGGAAAAATCCCTTCATGATTTTTGGGAAAAAACATACAGTGTATAGTGAAAAGCTCAGGAGATTGTGAGTATTTATCACATTTTTTTCACACAGGAAAGGTCTCTTCGTGATTTTTAGGGCAAAAAAGATACAGGAGATAGTGAAAAGCTCAGGAGATGCTGAGTATTTATAACATTTTTTTCACACAGGAAAGGTCCCTTCATCATTTTTAGGGGAATAAACAGGAGATAGTGAAAAAAAACAGGAGATGGTGAGTATCTATAACATTTTTTTCACACAGGAAAAGTCCCTTCATGATTTTTAGGGGAAAAAAACAGGAGATAGTGTAAAACTAAGGAGATGGTGAGTATTTATAACATTTTTATCACACAGGAAAGGTCCCTTCATCATTTTTAGGGGAATAAACAGGAGATAGTGAAAAAAACAGGAGATGGTGAGTATCTGTAGGATATTCTTTATACAGGAAATGTCCATTCGTGATTTTTGGGGAAAATGATACAGGAGATAGTGAAAAACTCAAGAGATGGTGAATATTTATAACATTTTTTTCACACAGGAAAGGTTTTTATAACATTTTTTTCACACAGGAAAGGTCCCTTCATCATTTTTAGGGGAATAAACAGGAGATAGTGAAAAACTCAAGAGATGGTGAGTATCTGTAGGATTTTCTTTATACAGGAAAGGTCCATTCGTGATTTGGGGAAATAAAAACTAGGAGATATTCAAAACCTCAACAGATGATGAGTATTTGTAGGATTTACTTTATACAGGAAAGTTCCCTTCGTGATTTTTGGGGAAAAAGATACAGGAGATAGTGAAAAACTCAAGAGATGGTGAGTATTTATAACATTTTTTTCACAGAGGAAAGGTCCCTTCGTGATTTTTAGGGGGAAAAAACAGGAGATAGTGAAAATCTCAGGAGATGGTGTGTATCTGTAGGATTTTCTTTATACAGGAAAGGTCCATTCGTGAATTTGGGAAATAAAAACCAAGAGATATTCAAATCCTCAACAGATGATGAGTATTTGTAGGATTTACTTTATACAGGAAAGTTCCCTTCGTGATTTTTGGGGAAAAAGATACAGGAGATAGTGAAAAGCTCAGGAGATGGTGAGTATTTATCACAATTTTTTTCACAGAGGAAAGGTCCCTTCGTGATTTTTAGGGGGGGGAAACAGGAGATAGTGAAAAAAAACAGGAGATGGGGAGTATCTGTAGGATTTTCTTTATACAGGAAAGGTCCATTCGTGATTTTGAGAAATAAAAACCAGGGAGATATTCAAAACCTCAACAGATGATGAGTATTTGTAGGATTTACTTTATACAGGAAAGTTTCCTTCGTGATTTTTGGGGGAAAAGATACAGGAGATAATGAAAAACCGAAGAGATGGTGCGTATTTATAACATTTTTTTCACACAGGAAAGGTCCCTTCGTGCTTTTTAGGGGAAAAAAAGATACAGGCGATAGTGTAAAACTCAGGAGATCGTGAGTATAACATTTTTTTCACAAAGGAAAGGTCCCTTCGTGATTTTTAGGGGGAAAAAGATACAGGAGATAGTGAAAAACCAAGGAGATGGTGAGTATCTGTAGGATTTTCTTTATACAGGAAAGATCCATTCGTGATTTTTGGGGAAAAAGATACAGGGGATAGTGAAAAACTCAAGAGATGGTGAGTATTTATAACATTTTTTTCACAGAGGAAAGGTCCCTTCGTGATTTTTAGGGGGAAAAAAACAGGAGATAGTGAAAAACTCAAGAGATAGTGAGTATCTGTAGGATTTTCTTTATACAGGAAAGGTCCATTCGTGAATTTGGGAAATAAAAACCAGGAGATATTCAAATCCTCAACAGATGATGAGTATTTGTAGGATTTACTTTATACAGGAAAGTTCCCTTCGTGATTTTTGGGGAAAAAGATACAGGAGATAGTGAAAAGCTCGGGAGATGGTGAGTATTTATCACAATTTTTTCACACAGGAAAGGTCCCTTCGTGATTTTTAGGGGGGGGGAAACAGGAGAGTGAAAAAAAACGAGATGGGGAGTATCTGTAGGATTTTCTTTATACAGGAAAGGTCCATTCGTGATTTTGAGAAATAAAAACCAGGAGATATTCAAAACCTCAACAGATGATGAGTATTTGTAGGATTTACTTTATACAGGAAAGTTCCCTTTGTGATTTTTGGGAAACTTGATACAGGAGGTAGTGAAAAACTCAAGAGATGGTGAGTATCTGTAGGATTTTCTTTATACAGGAAAGTTCCCTTCGTGATTTTTGGGGAATAAGATACAGGAGATAGTGAAAAGCTCAGGAAATGGTGAGTATTTATCACAATTTTTTTACACAGGAAAAAATCCCTTCATGATTTTTGTGGGAAAAAACATACAGTGTAATAGTGAAAAGCTCAGGAGATTGTGAGTATTTATCACATTTTTTTCACACAGGAAAGGTCTCTTCGTGATTTTTAGGGCAAAAAAGATACAGGAGATAGTGAAAAACTCAAGAGATGGTGAGTATTTATAACATTTTTTTCACACAGGAAAGGTCCCTTCATCATTTTTAGGGGAATAAACAGGAGATAGTGAAAAAAACAGGAGATGGTGAGTATCTGTAACATTTTTTTCACACAGGAAAGGTCCCTTCATGATTTTTAGGGGAAAAAAAACAGGAGATAGTTGTAAAACTAAGGAGATGGTGAGTATTTATAACATTTTTATCACACAGGAAAGGTCCCTTCATCATTTTTAGGGGAATAAACAGGAGATAGTGAAAAAAACAGGAGATGGTGAGTATCTGTAGGATATTCTTTATACAGGAAATGTCCATTCGTGATTTTTGGGGAAAATGAAACAGGAGATAGTGAAAAACTCAAGAGATGGTGAATATTTATAACATTTTTTTCACACAGGAAAGGTTTTTATAACATTTTTTTCACACAGGAAAGGTCCCTTCATCATTTTTAGGGGAATAAACAGGAGATAGTGAAAAACTCAAGAGATGGTGAGTATCTGTAGGATTTTCTTTATACAGGAAAGGTCCATTCGTGATTTGGGGAAATAAAAACTAGGAGATATTCAAAACCTCAACAGATGATGAGTATTTGTAGGATTTACTTTATACAGGAAAGTTCCCTTCGTGATTTTTGGGGAAAAAGATACAGGAGATAGTGAAAAACTCAAGAGATGGTGAGTATTTATAACATTTTTTTCACATAGGAAAGGTCCCTTCGTGATTTTTAGGGGGAAAAAACAGGAGATAGTGAAAATCTCAGGAGATGGTGTATATCTGTAGGATTTTCTTTATACAGGAAAGGTCCATTCGTGAATTTGGGAAATAAAAACCAAGAGATATTCAAATCCTCAACAGATGATGAGTATTTGTAGGATTTACTTTATACAGGAAAGTTCCCTTCGTGATTTTTGGGGAAAAAGATACAGGAGATAGTGAAAAGCTCAGGAGATGGTGAGTATTTATCACAATTTTTTCACAGAGGAAAGGTCCCTTCGTGATTTTTAGGGGGGGGAAACAGGAGATAGTGAAAAAAAACAGGAGATGGGGAGTATCTGTAGGATTTTCTTTATACAGGAAAGGTCCATTCGTGATTTTGAGAAATAAAAACCAGGGGATATTCAAAACCTCAACAGATGATGAGTATTTGTAGGATTTACTTTATACAGGAAAGTTTCCTTCGTGATTTTTGGGGGAAAAGATACAGGAGATAATGAAAAACCGAAGAGATGGTGCGTATTTATAACATTTTTTTCACACAGGAAAGGTCCCTTCGTGCTTTTTAGGGGAAAAAAGATACAGGCGATAGTGTAAAACTCAGGAGATCGTGAGTATCTGTAGGATTTTCTTTATACAGGAAAGGTCCATTCGTGATTTTTGGGGAAAAAGATACAGGAGATAGTGAAAAGCTCAGGAGATGGTGAGTATTTATAACATTTTTTTCACAGAGGAAAGGTCCCTTCGTGATGATTTTTAGGGGGGAAAAACAGGAGATAGTGAAAAACTCAGGAGATGGTGAGTATCTGTAGGATTTTCTTTATACAGGAAAGGTCCATTCGTGAATTTGGGAAATAAAAACCAGGAGATATTCAAATCCTCAACAGATGATGAGTATTTGTAGGATTTACTTTATACAGGAAAGTTCCCTTCGTGATTTTTTGGAGAAAAGATACAGGAGATAGTGAAAAGCTCAGGAAATGGTGAGTATTTATCACAATTTTTTCACACAGGAAAGGTCCCTTCGTGATGATTTTTAGGGGGAAAAAACAGGAGATAGTGAAAAACTCAAGAGATGGTGAGTATTTATAACATTTCTTTCACACAGGAAAGGTCCCTTCATCATTTTTAGGGGAATAAACAGGAGATAGTGAAAAAAACAGGAGATGGGGAGTATCTGTAGGATTTTCTTTATACAGGAAAGGTCCATTCGTGATTTTTGGGAAAAATTATACAGGAGGTAGTGTAAAACTCAGGAGATGGTGAGTATTTATAACATTTTTTTCACAGAGGAAAGGTCCCTTCGTGATGATTTTTAGGGGGAAAAAACAGGAGATAGTGAAAAACTCAGGAGATGGTGAGTATCTGTAGGATTTTCTTTATACAGGAATGGTCCATTCGTGAATTTGGGAAATAAAAATCAGGAGATATTCCAATCCTCAACAGATGATGAGTATTTGTAGGATTTACTTTATACAGGAAAGTTACCTTTGTGATTTTTGGGGAAAAAGATACAGGAGATAGTGAAAAGCTCAGGAGATGGTGAGTATTTATCACAATTTTTTCACACAGGAAAGGTCCCTTCATGCTTTTTATGGGGAAAAAACAGGAGATTGGGAGTATCTGTAGGAATTTCTTTATACAGGAAAGGTCCATTCGTGATTTTGAGAAATAAAAACCAGGAGATATTCAAAACCTCAACAGATGATGAGTATTTGTAGGATTTACTTTATACAGGAAAGTTCCCTTTGTGATTTTTGGAAAAAATGATACAGGAGGGAGTGAAAAACTCAAGAGATGGTGAGTATTTATAACATTTTTTTCACAAAGAAAAGGTCCCTTCGTGATTTTTGGGCAAAAAAGATACAGGAGATAGTGAAAAATTAAAGAGATGGTGAGTATTTATAACATTTTTTTCACACTAAAGGTCTCTTCGTGATTTTTAGGGCAAAAAAGATACAGGAGATAGTGAAAAGCTCAGGAGATGGTGAGTATTTCTAACATTTTTATCACACAGGAAAGGTCCCTTCATCATTTTTAGAGGAATAAACAGGAGATAGTGAATAAAACAGGAGATGGTGAGTATCTGTAGGATTTTCTTTATACAGGAAAGGTCCATTCGTGATTTTTGGGAAAAATGATACAGGAGATAGTGAAAAGCTCAGGAGATGGTGAGTATTTATAACATTTTTTTCACACAGGAATGGTCCCTTCGTGATTTTTGGGGAAAATGATACAGGAGATAGTGAAAAACTCAAGAGATGGTGAGTATTTATAACATTTTTTTCACACTGGAAAGGTCCATTCGTGATTTTTGGGAAAAATGATACATGAGATAGTGAAAAACTCAAGAGATGGTGAGTATTTATAACATTTTTTTCACACAGGAAAGGTCTCTTCGTGATTTTTAGGGCAAAAAAGATACAGGAGATAGTGAACAGCTGAGGAGATGGTGAGTATTTATAACATTTTTATCACACAGCAAAGGTCCCTTCATCATTTTTAGAGGAATAAACAGGAGATGGTGAGTATCTGTAGGATTTTCTTTATACAGGAAAGGTCCATTCGTGATTTTTGGGAAAAATGATACAGGAGGTAGTGAAAAACCCATGAGATGGTGAGTATCTATAACATTTTTTTCACAGAGGATAGGTCCCTTCGTGATTTCTGGGGGAAAAAACAGGATATAGTGAAAAAAAGAGGAGATGGTGTGTATCTGTAGGATTTTCTTTATACAGGAAAGGTCCATTCGTGATTTTTGGGAAAAATGATACAGGAGGTAGTGAAAAACTCAAGAGATGGTGAGTATTTATAACATTTTTTTCACAGAGGATAGGTCCCTTCGTGATTTCTGGGGGAAAAAACAGGATATAGTGAAAAAAAGAGGAGATGGTGTGTATCTGTAGGATTTTCTTTATACAGGAAAGGTCCATTCGTGAATTTGGGAAATAAAAACCAAGAGATATTCAAATCCTCAACAGATGATGAGTATTTGTAGGATTTACTTTATACAGGAAAGTTACCTTCGTGATTTTTGGGGAAAAAGATACAGGAGATAGTGAAAAGCTCAGGAGATGGTGAGTATTTATCACAATTTTTTCACACAGGAAAAGTTCCCTTCGTGCTTTTTAGGGGAAAAAAGATACAGGTGATAGTGTAAAACTCAGGAGATCGTGAGTATGACATTTTTTTCACAAAGGAAAGGTCCCTTCGTGATTTTTAGGGAAAAAAGATACAGGTTGATAGTGTAAAACTCAGGAGATCGTGAGTATAAACATTTTTTTCACAAAGGAAAGGTCCCTTCGTGATTTTTAGGGGAAAAAAGATACAGAAGATAGTGAAAAACCAAGGAGATGGTGAGTAGTTATAACATCTTTTTCACACAGGAAAGGTCTCTTCATGATTTTTAAACCAAAAATATACAGGAGATAGTGAAAAACCCGAGAGATGGTGATGATTTTATAACATTTTTTTCAACACAGGAAAGGTCCCTTCATCATTTTTAGGGAATAAACAGGAGATAGTGAAAAAAAACAGGAGATGGTGAGTATCTGTAACATTTTTTTCACACAGGAAAGGTCCCTTCATGATTTTTAGGGGGAAAAGGATACAAGAGATAGTGAAAAACTCAAGCGATGGTGAGTATTTATAACATTTTTTTCACACAGGAAAGGTTTTATACATGTTTTTTCACAAACATCCCCTGACAGGAGACAGCCGACAGCTAAACGAGGAGATGGTGAGTACTTTACACCTCGTTGACGAACAGGGAAAGGTCCCCTTCATCATCTTGTTAGGGGAATAAACAGAGATATTCGAAATCCTCAACAGAGATGAGTATTGTACGGATTTACTCATACAGTAAAGTTCCACTTCGATGATTTTTGGGGAAAAAGATACAGGAGAATAGTGCAAACCTCAGGAGATGGTGAGTTATTTATAAACATTTTTGTTCACACGAGGACAAGGCGCGTCCCTCTCGTTGATTTTTGGGGAAAAAGATTAGGAGATAGTTGCAAAGCTCCAGAGATGGTGATATTATATAACATTTTATTTTCATACAGGAAAGGTCACTTCGTGATTTTTGGGAAAAAAAGATATAGGAGTTAGTGAAAACTCAGAGATGGTGAGTATTTATAACAATTTTTTTTCACACAGGAAAGGTCCTTCAGGATTATTTAGGGGAAAAATATACAGGAGATAGTGAAAAAAACAGGAGAAGGAGAGAATCTGTAGGATTTGCTTTATACAGGAAAGTTCCCTTCGTGATTTTTGGGGAAAAAGATACAGGAGGATGAGGAAAGCTCAAGAGATGGTGAGTATTTATAACATTTTTTTTCACACAGGAAAGGTCCCTTCGTGATTTTTTGGGAAAAAGATATAGGAGATAGTGAAAAGCTCAGAGATGGTGAGTATTTATAACATTTTTTTTCACACAGGAAAGTCCCTTCGTGATTTTTGATAAAAAAGATATAGGAGATAGTGAAAACCTCAGGAGATGGTGAGTATTTATAACATTTTTTTCACACAGGAAAGGTCCCTTCGTGATTTTTGGGAAAAAAGATATAGGAGATAGTGAAAAGCTCAGGAGATGGTGAGTATTTATAACATTTTTTTTCATACAGGAAAGGTCAATTCGTGATTTTTGGGAAAAAAGATATAGGAGATAGTGAAAAGCTCAGGAGATGGTGAGTATTTATAACATTTTTTTTTCACACAGGAAAGGTCCCTTCATGATTTTTAGGGGGAAAAATATACAGGAGATAGTGAAAAAAACAGGAGATGGTGAGTATCTGTAGGATTTTCTTTATACAGGAAAGTTCCCTTCGTGATTTTTGGGGAAAAAGATACAGGAGGGAGTGAAAAACTCAAGAGATGGTGAGTATTTATAACATTTTTTTCACACAGGAATGGTCCCTTCATCATTTTTAGGGGAATAAACAGGAGATGGTGAGTATCTGTAGGATTTTCTTTATACAGGAAAGGTCCATTCGTGAATTTGGGAAATAAAAACCAGGAGATATTCAAATCCTCAACAGATGTTGAGTATTTGTAGGATTTACTTTATACAGGAAAGTTACGTTCGTGATTTTTGGGGGAAAAGATACAGGAGATAGTGAAAAACTGAGGAGATGGTGAGTATTTATAACATTTTTTTCACACAGGAATGGTCCCTTCATCATTTTTAGAGGAATAAACAGGAGATAGTGAAAAAAACAGGAGATGGGGAGTATCTGTAGGATTTTCTTTATACAGGAAAGTTCCCTTTGTGATTTTTGGGGGAAAAGATACAGGAGATAGTGAAAAGCTCAGGAGATGGTGAGTATTTGTAACATTTTTATCACAGAGGAAAGATCCCTTCATCATTTTTAGAGGAATAAACAGGAGATAGTGAAAAAAACAGGAGATGGTGAGTATCTGTAGGATTTCCTTTATACAGGAAAGGTCCCTTGGTGATTTTTGGGGGAAAAGATACAGGAGACAGTGAAAAGCTCAGGAGATAGTGAGTATTTATAACATTTTTATCACACAGGAAAGGTCCCCTTCATCATTTTTTAGGGGAATAAACAGAGATAGTGATAATAAACAGGAGATGGTGAGTATCGGTATGGATTTTCTTTATACGGGAAAGGTCCATTCGTGATTTTTGGGGAAAAAGATACAGGAGGGAGTGAAAAACTCAAGAGAAGGTGATATTTAATAACATTTTTTTCACAGAGGAAAGGTCCCTCATGATTTTAGGGGGAAAAAAAACAGGAAACAGGTGAAAAACTCAGGAGATGGTGAGTATCTGTCGAGGATTTTCTTTATACAGGAAAGGTCCATTCGTGAATTTGGGAAATAAAAAACCAGGAGATATTCAAATCCTCAACAGATGATGAGTATGTGTAGGATTTATATTAATACAGGAAAGTTACGTCAGGATTTTGGGGGAAAAAGATACAGGAGGTAGTGAAAAAACCCATGAGATGGTGGAGTATCTATAAACATTTTTTTCACACAGGAAAGGTCCCTTCATGATTTTTTAGCGGGTAAAACACGGAAATGGTGAGTATTTATAACATTTTTT